>CM044434.1:24502311-24514696 GCA_024363595.1 Xenopus borealis | reverse complement strand
GGGCTGCCCTAATCTCATCTCCGGCCCCCTTTGCTTCAAAAACAGGTAAGCGAATGCATGCACGCTCCAGGGAGGGCAGACATGCTGAAGGCGGCTGCGGCCATGGAAGCAGGAATAGTGACAGAGTCGGGGGGCCCTATGACAGCAGCCCCTGTGAGCCCTGGGTCCCCAGTCCAACCCTGCCTGCGCTCCCTTACGTTTGGGTTTCATGCATTCAGCTGCAGGGGAGTGCAGAAGTAGACACACTGAATTCTTTTCAATGTGGCTGTACTCACACAGATGGGTCGTCTGTAAGAGCCCTAACGGTTCCTTATTTATCATTACTTATTCTGTCCTATGTGAAACATTTTTGCAAGGTTACACTGACAAGTACATTAAATTACCTGGACAAAAAGGGTGAAAAGTCATCCCATTGGAAAACAACATTATCAGCTAGGCAATGGCTTTCAGCATATGGCTGCTAATGTGATGGATTGCCTTGATTGCTGTTAATCTACCCGGAGTTGCTGTAATTAGTTCACAACACGGAGTGAATGAGTAGGCTTATTATACTGGAAGCTGAGACATAAAGCTAACTAAGGCCCATGAGATCACCTTGGGATTTTAGGTAGTCACTTTACCTAATTGTCTCTAAACATAAATTTGACTTAAATCTGTAGGAGACTTGGTTCTAATAATATAATCTCAGGGCTGTTTGTCTTTTGTTGTGAGGTTTCCCTCTCATCATTGTCCTGTATATCTTTTCATTTTTTAATGGTCCCAGCTGCTTAACAAGAATATATTTTAGTTATAAATGCAAAGACAATGCGGTGCTCACTTGGGTAGTGGATAGTCAAGAATCCATTGAGTGTATCCACCACACTACCAAATATGGAAACCTCCCTCCCCCTAAGCTTACAATCCATTTGCACCTCATTCACATTCCCTTGGCAATGCCAGTGGCAGATTCTGCTTTAAGACTTGGCTGCACACTTTGGATTGGTCTTAGTTCAGACTGTAATAATAGGTTAGGGTTCGGCTTGGGTCATATTTGTATTTTTATTAGAGGGATGCAATACACTTTAGTGGCACGTTCAATGAAATCTGACCCATGTACCCAGGGCCGCCATCAGAAATCACAGGGCCCCATACAGGTTCCCGTCCACCCCGCCCAGTGGTTCCAAAAATATGGGGCTACCCACCCTTGTGGGCTTGGAGCAGAGGCAGGGGGCACAACCAGAAAAGGGGGAAATGCATATTTAATTATCTGCTAGATACTTTTGAAGGCCCAGTTTGAAGACCAGTTATGGTAAGATTAAGATTAAGAGGGAAAATATATTTGCTATCCTAGCTATCTTTGGAATTGTGACTGAATGGCTCATATACTGACTGTAACCTTGTAATGAGCTTAGTGGAGCAATGACCAAAGTCTGTCAATATGGATGTCATTTGTACAGATTCTACTACCAGTCTTAGTTTTGACAATGCAAAACTCTAGATGACCACAACCGTCCCTATAACTCCTCTAACTCATTGCTGGGGTTGCCAGCTTTTCCTGGAAAAGATACCATCTAATATATTTTACCTTTGCCAAGCGTAAAAGTGTAAAATACCTACTAGCCATAGTATTGCAAGCTAGAAATTGTAATAAAACATTCCTGGGAAGGTCAATCTGTTCTATAAACATATGCTCCCTCTAGCCATCTGGACACTCTTATCATTGCTGCTCTTAGGATATCCCTTCAAAGAAGGGAATGGATATCCTTATGTCTAGTTAAAGGGAAAATATCCTATTAATAAGTATGTTTGTTTTTTTTAGTGGGATGCATAAGTGAAAAACTATTTTTGGATTTTATTGCACTATGGTTTTATAGGAGAGTATAAGTCATGTTCTACTGGATAGCAAATTCTAATGGTGCCTTTTGTTTGAGTAATATCTTTAACAGCCCAAGCAATATAAGTTGTTGAGTGCTTTATTTCATGGTCTTCAAGTGCGTGTCCTTTGGTGAGATAAAGCACATAGGCAGTGGTCAGAGCTGACTGAATCTGTTGATAATTAACCAACAGGAAGTTGCTCTGTCGGAGATTTCCAACAGTCATTAGGCAGATTTACTATAAGGGTCGAATTTGAGGGTTAAAAAAAACCCTAGATTCGACCATGGGAATAGATGGGAATACTGTGGGCAGTAAAACCCTTCGAATTTGAATATCGAATTCAAAGGATTTTACCGCAATTCGATTGGTCGAACGTTCGAATGGAAAAAATTTGATCAATAAAATCGTTTGAAACTAACCATTCGAACGATTTTAACCATTAGATCAAATTTTTTTATTCGATCAAAAATAATGAAACCCAATTCGGTAGCTTTGATCTGGCGAGCTAGGCAGTCGAATAAAAATTTAAAGGGCAAGTACTTCGACTGTTGAATAGTCAAATATTCAAACAGATTTTTATTCGAATTATTCGAATCATTCGATTCGATCGAATTTGCAAAATTCACTGGTTGAAGTGGTCTTCAAAAACATCTAAAAATTTGAATCTTTTTGAAAATTCGATTGAACTTTGAATCCTTCATGTGAATTTAGTAAATCTGCCCCTATGTTGTTTATTGAAGTTATGCACTCGCACCTTGCAGTCAATTATATCATCTACACAGTGCAAACAAGGTAAACCATTTAAATGTATAACCCATGAAATCATCCCATTATCATTATAAAAATGAAATCATTTATTTGCAATGAAAATAAAGTATGCACTTTCCCTTTTGGCAGCACTTAAGGGTTTGCTTTTGGGCATTAGATGGAACTAACTCCGCATGCAGGAGACGTTGCTAATCATCTTAAGTCAACATTCTTACTACATTAATAATTGATAGACATGGCCATATTTTGGTGCTGAATCATAGGAAAGTTGACAATATTTAACTGTTCCCTTAATATTTGCAGTGAAGCCTTTTACGTATGGTATCCCACAGTAACGGAACTAGGTGGGGACGGGCCCTGGTGCAGGCCGTGCGGCTGCCCCCCCCGAGTCCGTGTGTGTGATTGACGCCGCTGCAGACGATTCCAGCCAGCTGCAGCGGCGCGAAACTGCCGGAGGGGCCCTGCAGGGGGTGCACCCCCTGCTCCCCCGGTAGTTACGCCCCTGGTATAACAGAACTATCCCTAAGGTCCCAGCCTCAGCTCATGCTTTTGCCTCTAACAACTGTCTATTGCTTCAGGTGGAGCCCTCTGTTACTCAGATGCCACTGGATCTTAAATTGAGAAGACCAAGGGGGAAGTTCCGGGCAGGCAAACATAACGTATACAGGAAGGACAGGGAACAGAGAGCGCAGGGACAGTACTAATCAGTGCAGTACACAATCAGGAACCAGTAGCTTAGTCATGAGTAGGGTTGCCACCTGGCCGGTATTTTACCGGCCTGACCGGTATTTTTGATAGCTGATCCCAATGTTATTAATAGGAAAAAAAGCTAAATTTATAGGAAGGCCGGTATTTTTTTTAAGAAAAGGTGGCAACCCTAGTCATGAGTGAAACCAGTTGGTAAGACAATACAGAGTCAGGTGTGAACCAGGGCCTACACAGAGCAGGGGCAATGCAGAAGGCACAGGAACACCAGGTTCCCAGTTATGTCTAAGTTGACTATAGTCAGGATTTTTTCTTTCCAAAGCCACTGGCCTTTTGTGAAACCTCCTAAATGTTCCTTCAAAGCTGTGTGGTCATACTCAGGTACATTGGGCACCACCCACACAACAACCTTTTCTGTGGACAAATATAATTCAGTACTTGCTTGAAGCCATCCATCATGGATCCATTGCTTCCAAATCCTACATAGTGAGCTCTTACCCACTGACATATTGTTCTCCGAATGATCGAAATGCTCTTCACTGAGTTAACAGGACCCATTAGACAATGGCTAATAATAAATTGCCAATGGGCAATGACTGAAACTTTCTCCATTGTCAAACAGTCATAAATATTACAAATAATTACATAACTTTTGGCTTACACCAGTGTAATTTCTATTGGAATTTACATTTTACATAGCATACTATTAGGGGAATGTAATATACATCGGTAACTCAAAAACTATTCGCAATGCGAAAAGTTAAGCCTCTGCGTGAACAAATTCTGCTTTGCACGAATGCAATATACCTTTTGCGAACCCGGAAACTGTTTAGCGACCACTTCCGCCAACGGAAGGCCATTTGCGAATTTTATACTTTGCTCTAATGCGCTGTCAATGTAATAAACCTTCTTACTGAAAAAGTCGCAATGTTTTCTCCAAAAGATTACGACACTTTCAAGCACTTCTTAAGAGTGCGCAATTATAATCAGCAATGCACAATAACGTTTTGCAATATAATAACCGCTTACGGAACAATATTACATTGCGAGATGTGGATTTTAACTCTTATTGGTGCGCAATGTTTTTTTCTTTGCGACTTTAACTACATCCCCCCCCCAATATCTACTAAATAACTTGCACTTAAAGTCTTTACCTGTAAAACGGTATAGAAAAATGTCCACGGGTGGTAGGGAAAGAATCTCTCATGGCCTCATAGCCAATGTATGGTTTTAACAAAAATGGATTTGTTAGTAGACATAAATTATATCTTATATTAGATTTGAGGCCCTAGGCTATTGTCACAATCAGTATTTTCTAGCCAGATGAAAATGGCCAGTGTATTCCCTGGCTTCCATTAACTTGAATGGAAATGCAAGGAAATGCTGTATGAGCACTTTTTAGATCAGAAATGCTTATTAGGCATTCACAAGGCAAAAGAGCTCATGCCTTCACTTCCAACACTTTGCTATCCAAGTCATTGGGGCTTCAGGGGTTGCTTATAGTTATGTGTGCGAGATTGGCTGTAGGAATGAAAAGCTATCAAGGTTTTCAGTAGGTGACATGATAATTAGATTCATGAGCGGGTGAGTGCAGTGATTGTCAATTAGAGAACTGGTCATTACCTTTTTCATTTCAAGTCTCTTTAATTCCAAACTTTGGCCTATCTTATCTCATGAAATGGGTACAGATATAGGAAAATATCAGACCTTCAGTCATAGATTGAGGAACATATATAATACCTAACTGACCCTCAAACTGGACTTTCGAGTATATATAGGAGTGCAAAAAGTCATCCTCCCCAGTTCTTATCCTGCCTTTCAAGCTTAGCTTTGAGGTACCTAGGAGAGCACAGAACCATTCTGCCCAAGCCTCAACCTAAATGGTGTTTAGACTGAGCCCCCCAACCACTACTCCAAGCTCCTCTAGGGGACCAGACCCAAAGCTTGGGAACCACTGGGATAGAGTCAGTGATATTGAAGTAAACCTGAGAAAGCTATACTGTGTACAATTACAGGAGGGTAAAAGGGACGATGTGGTTAAAGGGTGGCATTTCTGGGTGTATTATATTTGTACTGTGTTTGCAGGCATAATAATCATAAAAATCAAATGAATTCTGAGTGGGATAAGGAAAAATAAACATACTAGCAAATACCTAATGAGTCATGCATAGTTATAATCGGAAGTAACAGTGAAAAACTGGAAGAACTTGAATCCTCGTTGGCTTTCCAAGTCGTGTCAAGGTCCATTTCACATACATGTCCCTATTCTGTAGACTCTCATTTAAAACCTGACATATACAGTTCATGCTACAGGTTTATTTCTACAGATGAAGTAATTTTAGAATGAATGCAGGTAACACAGAAGATAATTGAGTTATCCTCATGAAACTCAAAGCCCATGGGTGAAATGCCTTTTGTTAGAAAGGGAAGGCCACAATATAAGATATCCTCTGAAAAGACATTGCTAATACCCTCAGGTATTTACTGCACTGTTAAGGAGAATGATTTCTGTCTTCATGTTCAACCTTTTGTTGACTAATTCTACACGGGGAAACAAGATTCTTATTGTAAACCGGTCAGACCAGAAAGGCTGTAAATAATATATTCACCCCCTAGAAGTTAACCATTTGGGAGTTTGATGCAAAGTAAAGTAGGCTGCTCTGTTGTTCTTTGGAAATTATGAGAAAGCAAACCTGATAGTGGTTCAATGTGTTCTTTACAACAGACCATAAAACTAAATTAAACATACCCCCTCTTTTTATTCTCTGCCTATACTGGAAACATTATTCCCCATCTTTATCCTTGCTGATATTGGCATAGAAAGCATCCATACTTAGTAAGTTGCAATGGTGTAGAATCTGCTGGGAGTAGGTCTAGATCTGCAGCTCTGGCAAAATTGATACAGGTATTGGACCTGTTATCCAGAATGCACTGTACCTGGGCATTTCCCAATAAAGGGGTAGTTCCATAATTTTGGATTTGCATACCTTAAATCAACTAAAATATCTTATAAATATTAATTAAACCCAATAGGGTTTGCTTTGCCTCCAGTCAGGACTAATGATATCTTAGTTAGGTTTGTGTATATGGTGCTGCTTCATGATTACAGAGAAAAAGGAAATAATGAAAAAAAAAAGTAATCATTTAATTAAAATTGAGTCAATGGGAATTGACCTTTCCATTATTTGGAGCTTTCCAGGTAACAGATCCTATACCTGTATAAACGCTCATCAAATTACTCTGCTTTATCACTCACCGCCCTTTCCCAGTCTATATTTTCCACTGTATGGACACTACCTGCAAGACGTGAATACAGGTATATTGTATGTTAGTTATATTCTTCCTACTCACGTTCTACGTTTCTGTTCTTCTATAGCAGGGATCCCCAACCTTTTTTATCCGTGTGCAACATTCAGATGTAATAAGAGTTGGGGAGCAACACAAGCATGAAAAATGTTCCTGGCTCGTGCCAGATAAGGTTTGTGATTGACTATTGGCAGCTCCTATGTGGAGTTGCAGCCTACAGGAGCCTCTGTTTGGCAGGACATCTGGTTTTTATGCAACCAAAACTTGTCTCCAAAGCAGGAATTCAAAAATAAGCACCTCCTCTGAGGCCACTGGGAGCAACATCCAAGGGGTTGGGGAGCAACATGTTGCTCACGAGCTACTGGTTGGGGATCACTGTTCTATAGGGTCCCATTGTCTTTATTGTGTAGGGCCCAATATAATGACCTCTGCTTCAGCCCCATTATATATAGTTCTGTTATCAATTTGCCTACACAGGAGTCATTTAGTCTGCCATGTTTTTCCCACTTTGGGCCAGATTCAAAAAAGTTATCTCATGGTTTTTCACATGAAAACTCATGGACAAGATTAAACTCGAGGAGAAAAAAAACTTCAGTTCCAGTTTGTTCCCATAGACTTCAATAGAGTTATAAACTATGAGCTTTTTCTGAATTGCATTGCATGGAGAATTTAGACTTTTTTTTCCATCAGTTTTCACATGATAAACCTTTATCCATAAACTTGTTAGAATAATAATCATGACAAGTGTCATATTTTGTTTCCTGTTTTTTTTTATTTTTTATCCCTTTTTCTGAAATTTCTCTTCTCTCACCAGCCACTAGACCTTTAAAAGAGAAGTCACATTTGGTCTGTAATTTTAGCTGTATACATCGGGCAATTCACCTTGGTAGATCTGGTAACACAAGAACAGGAGATTAATGCATAAGTGAATCAGTTATATAACAGAAACACTAAACATTAGCGCTTGCAATGTGTTTTGACTGGCCCAGAAAGAAAGCCACAAATAGTGTCTCTTCTAGTGGATTACATAAGAAATAAAGTCATGTTGGAGTCTTGCGTGTGTGTGTTTGACAGCCTAGGCCCAGGCCTTTGTGGCCTTCCCACAAATGGGATTTAAAACACCCCTGGCATTTCAAGTACACAGAGGTGCAAACAGCCCCTAAAGGTAAGGCCACACGTAGAAATTTCGGGGAGATCTGTCGCCTGGCGACTAATCGCCGTGACGAATCTCCCCGAATAGCTTGGTAGCGGTGCGCACCCGCTACATGTAAAGTCATCTGCGCTTATTCTCACACGGCGGCGCGATTTTAAAAGTCGCTCAAAATTGCCTCGACAGGCAACTTCCACTAAATAAAAACTGTCTAATAGCAAAGGTTTCTAGACATGAAATAAGAAGGTGCAGTCAGGGGCAGATTTTGGCCCCATTTGGCCCTAGCCTTACAGTCCGCAATGACCCCCAAAAGCGGCAAGACTATTATATAGACAGATATAAACGCTACATACCTATGTTGATGGCTATCAAGATTGTGGACCATATGGTACTGCCCACCTAGGTCTCTCCTTGAGTTTTATTCCTACTGATGCTTCAACAAGAAATCACCCTCCATTCAAAAAAGAGGTGTTTTCACAGTGAAAAAAAACTGGAATTTTAAGGAAACTTCCCAGGATCAGCGCTGGATTTAGTTCCCCTAGGCCACGCGATCCTAGCACCCATCTGCGGCTCGACCACACTGTCCAAGTGCCCACCACCCACGCAAGTAAAGATGCTGGGGCACTGGGGAGCTTCTCTCCTCAGTGTTCCTCAGCAAGCGGCTGGGCTTAGGGTTGTCACCTGGGCAGTATTTTACAGGTCTGGCCAGTAAAAATGATGGTTGTTCCCAATGTTATTAATAGGAAAAAAAGATAAATACATTACAAGGCCGGTATTTTTTTTCTAGAAAAGGTGGCAATCCTACAGCGCTACGAAATAAGTTGGCGCTATAGGAATATATGTTAATAATAATAACCCTAATAATTTGCTGCCCTAGGCCTGGGCCTTTGTGGTCTTGCCACAAATCTGGGCCTGCCCAGTATACATTAACAACAGTTTGTTTGGTTGTTTTAGAGTTGTCAGGCTGTTTATTTGGGATTCTGACTCTGACTCCTGAACAATATTGCAGCTGATTAACAGACCTAGAACCTGAATCCTGGTCCATTGTCAGACCCAGAGAACATATAGTGAAAAACAAACACTGCTTTCAATTTAAATCATGGAAAACGTGCAATTTATGCATAATGGAAACATTCTTAGTATTGGACCAATTGGCACTAAACAATCTAGATATTCTAGATAGAGATCAGGCAGGATCTTATAAATGCCTTTTCCACAGGACAGCTTTAAGGCTTAATGCCTTTGCCTGCTCCTTGTAATGCTGGTAGTAGTATATTCCCTGTAATTCATACATCTATAATTATAATAATAATAATGTTTCTGGGCAGGGATGCACTGTACGAGAATACAATCTGGTTCAGGCCGCTACATGAAATCAGTTGCTCTTGTTGAATAAGAATAATAATGTCCTGGGGAACTGGTGCCGAATGGCTTCTGCAGGATAAGTTCATCATGTTTAACAACTAGTTAAATCAGTTCAAGAAGCTAGGGAATGGAAATGTGATACAATGGTATATTACTGTGACTAAAGAAAAGAACCGAATGGGGGATCGTTCATTTCCTGGCACCTCACGAAATATCATCATAACGCCAAACACTATTTTGCCTTTAACTCTCACTTTCTAAGTGATACCTTGTTCTTTAATGTTAATGTCATCAATGGGAGCCGACAAAAAAGGGCATGAACATGCTTTGATATCTGTTTTCAGTGGGAAGGTGTTTTATTGCCATTCGTGAAAATGCTTTGGGCTTTTAAAATGAAATCAGATCTCTCTGAAAATGCTGCTCCCCAGGGGCCAGCTCTTCTGTCAAGCTCTCATGCATTAAATATGCTTAAAGGATCTCTAATTTCCCAAATCTCTTCTGAATATCTCCTACGTTGAACAAAAAAAATGTAAAATGAGCTTTGATTTGCTTCCAGTTGATATTCCTGAGATCAACCTTTTTTTTAACTTTCAAATGATTTAAATATTAATGTAGAAAAATATCTACAAAAAAAAACTATTCCCAACATGTTTTTCCTTGATTACAGGTATAAAATACTAAAGGTGCAATACACACCTCAGTTCCAAAGAAACACCATAAATCAGAGTTGAGAACGTGTAAAACATACGGATTCATCTATTGACACTTATCTTCCTCTATGCTTTATAACGCCTCCATTGGTTCTTTAAAGGGAAACTAAAAACCCGATCATTGCAGGTCTGTTTAAAGGAGAAGGAAAGGCTTGCAGCACTTGGGGGTGGCAAATGAGGGCTTATTCAAAAGTGTGGCTTTAGTACTAAAAACTGCAACATTTCATGTTGGGATAATTCAATGGTGTATATTATTAGAATAAGATTTATTTACATGAAAAGGCTCTAGTGTGGTGTTTATACAGAACTGCTTTAAAGGTGAAGAACGAAATAGCTGACATTTAAGTTAAAGTTCTTCGCTCTACTGCGCACGCACAACCATGCGAAGAAGGAGGAAGCTGGAAGAGGATTGATCGTGGTGCTCACTGGTATAACCCCAGGCTGGTGCAGTTTTCTGCTGTTAGGGTAAGGCCAGACGGGGAGTTTCGGGGGAGATCTGTCGCCTGGCGACTTATTGCCGCGACGAATCAGGCAATTTTGAGCGACTTTTAAAACCGCGCCGCTGCGTGTGAACAAGCGCAGGCGACTTTACGCCTGGCGGGTAAGCAGCGCTAACTAGCTATTCGGGGAGATTCGGAGGAGATTCGGAGGAGATTCGTCGCGGCGATAAATTGCCAGGCGACAGATCTCCCCCGAAACTCCCCATCTGGCCTTACCCTTAGGAGCACTGGCCCATGGTTTCAGGTAAGTCGATACAATCACTTGGGGGCAGGCCCGGACTGGCCATTTGTGGGTTAGGGCAAATGCCAGAGGGGCTGCTATAAGGTCCCATAGAAAGTCAGTATTTAGTGGGCTGGTGGGGGCTGTTTGGGCCTCTTGTGTACCTGAAATGCCAGGGCCTATTTTAATTCTCAGTCCAGTCCTGCTTGGGGGTGCCAGTGCTGCAAGCCTTTCCTTCTCCTTTAAAGCAGTTCCTAGAGCCTTTTCATGTAAATAAATCTTATTCTAATAATATGCACCATTGAATTATCCCAACATGAAATGTTGCCATTTTTTTAAGTACTAAAGCCAATCACATTTTGGCATTTGCATAAACCCCTATGCACAAAGCTCAGTTCTGTACCCTTGCTCCGTTGGGCCCCAGACACCCCAGACAGACATTGTATGCCAGATTTTCAGTCCGGTGCTAGGCTCTGAACATTCCCCAGAGTCCAAATGCTTATTAAATAAGCATTAAGGGACACTTTTATATGTAGGACCTAAGGTTGCCACCTTTTCTTGAAAAAAATACCTGCCTTCCTATATATTTATCATATCCTGGTCTAATCATGTCCCATTGAGTTTAATAAAATGGCCTACAGACTATTCCGATGATCATCTGTGAGACAGGGTGGAGCAGACTGGCAAAGTGACAAAGATGGACTTTTGTATTGCAGGAATATTTAATTATCCGGATATATGTTATCTGCTGACAAATGTTGGGTATAGTGATAGTGAATGTGATAGGGACCTTAGATTCAGCCCCGAACAGGCAATCTGTTGGTTCTGGCAAATGCCAGAGAGGCTGCTTTAAGGCCCCATAGAAAGTCAGTATTTAGTGGGCTGGTGGGGGCTGTTTGGGTCTCTGTGTACCTGAAATGCCAGGGCCTATTTTAATTCTCAGCCCGGACCTGCTTAGATTAAAGGTTCCCTGGGGCAGAAACTGGTATATAATCTATGTTCTATATAAGTAATACCAATGACATTATTAATAATAACTATTTTTGTCATTGACATAACGTATGACTTACCCTAGTCACTAGACTGAACCACTGCTAAAAAGCATCTGAAGAAACTACGTTACATGCTTTTTTTTAAGCTATGTTTGTGCAATGACTTTTCTATAGACAAGGCTACATGTCTTTTTAGGGGGATTGGTTGATGCAACGGTACAATATAGACCTTTCTATCCCTGCCATACTGAATGTACTTCAGTGTAAGGGTAATTATTGATTCCTATGGGCTGGTCTGAGACGTACCTCAAAAGGCTTCAGATAGAGACACAAAGAATCCCTTACAGCAGGTGTCAAACATGGGGTCTTTCTTGGCAAGTGAGCTGATGAGTAACTAATAGGGGATCTCTACTGCCTACTTCTTGGAACACTGCCTACCAATAGGCTGGGGCGCCCATTATTCCCAAACCTCATTTCCTCAGTCAGTGAATGGAGAGGGTGAGAGTGGAGCACAGTGGAGTATGTGTTACACAATGACAGAGAAAGGCAGCGAGTTTGACAGCTGCAGGGGACACTCTAT
This sequence comes from Xenopus borealis, assembly GCA_024363595.1. NCBI lineage: Eukaryota > Metazoa > Chordata > Amphibia > Anura > Pipidae > Xenopus > Xenopus borealis. Next base: position 24,502,546 of record CM044434.1, on the reverse strand, counting down.
GCCCCCATTAGCAGTTATTGGCACAAACCCAAGCAATTTAAACGCAATCCCATGTGAACCACTTCCTCTGCTTTACAGTGAGGCAGGGCAGAGATTTCATGAAAGCCTGGATCACTATGGGGCAAATTCACTAAGATCCGAAAATTTCGCCAGCGTCAGCTTCGCTAGCGTTCACCTCACTTCGCCAGGCTAATTTTCTCCAGCGCTATGCAAATTCACTAAAGTACGAATTTAC
>CM044434.1:24480209-24492008 GCA_024363595.1 Xenopus borealis | reverse complement strand
TTGCCAGAACATAAACATATTGCCAGTCCGGGCATGATTGTGGGTAAAAACACATGAACCGCATTCATAAATCACCATCAGGTTTTATCATAAGCTACATATTGGTCATTTGCCGCCTTAAAGGAAAACTATACCCCCTAAACAATGTAGGTGTCTATAAACAGATATTGCATAAAACAACTCATATTAAACCCTGCTTCATGTAAATAAACCATTTTCATAATAAGGACAGCCTCCTGGGATCGTATGATCCAACGGTGCACACAAACATACCAAACAAACTATAAAGTTAGGTCACATGAGCCAATTAACAGACAGAGTTGTGTCCTTTGCTTCCACACTTCTTCCTGTTACAGTTAGAGTTGAAATATTTCTGGTCAGGTGATCTCTGAGGCAGCACACAGACCATTGTGAAATGGTGGTTCAAGGCAAGAGATGTAAAAGGGCAATATTTACTTAAATATATATACCAGGTAAGTAAGATTCTTTAATATGTCACTTGATTTGATATAAACTATCTGTTGCTCAAAAATTCATTTTCAGGGTATAGTTTTCCTTTAAAGGAAATGAATATTTCAACTCTAACTGTAACAGGAAGAAGTGTGGAAGCAAAAGACACAACTCTGTCTGTTAATTGGCTCATGTGACCTAACTTTATAGTTTGTTTGGTATGTTTGTGTGCACCGTTGGATCCTAGGATCCCAGGAGGCTGTCCTTATTTTTTAAAATGGCAATTTTCTATTTAGGATTACCCAATGACACATGCTACTAAAAAAGTGTATTATTATGAAAATGGTTTATTTACATGAAGCAGGGTTTTACATATGAGTTGTTTTATGCAATATCTTTTTATAGAGACCTACATTGTTCGGGGGGTATAGTTTTCCTTTAAAACTAGGGATGCACCGAATCCATTATTTTGGATTCGGCCGAACCCCCGAATCCATTGCAAAAGATTGGGTTGAATATCGAACCGAATCCGAATTTGCATATGCAAATTAGGTGCGGGAAAGGGAAAACATTTTTTACTTCCTTGTTTTGTAAGAAAAAGTCATGTGATTTCCCTCCTCGCCCCTATTTTGCATATGCAAATTAGGATTCGGATTCGGTTCAGCCGGGAAGAAAGATTCTGCCGAATCTGAATCCTGCTGAAAAAGGCCACATCCTGGCCGAATCCCGAATCGAATCCTGGATTCGGTGCATCCCTAATTAAAACAGCATTAGCACGCAATTACTCTTATTGTTGCATCTACTGTCGTAGGATATTTCACAAATACAGTTGAAAGTGCACTTCCTTAGGGTAGGGACAGACAGGGAGATTCGGGGAGATTTTGTCGCCTGGCGTTTTTAGCAGGCGACAATCTCCCCGAATTACCTTCTCCCTGTCTGTCCCCAGCCTTACAGTTGTGCCACTGGCTCTATCCTGTCCCTCTGTACAAGAGTTACTATTGCTCCCACTGTGATGTGCTTTAGTTTAGTGGTAGGTCAGTACATTCTATCCCTTGTTAATGGAAAAAGGAGGAAATAAGAGCTTTCTTCTGTGTAATATGAAGCAACCAAAACATTCCTGCTGAATCTCATTCAAGAAAAAAAACTGAACTTGACATTCCAGATTGACTGGAGGCATGTTCTGTATGTTGACATACTGGGTTCCATGAAACAGAATCTTGAATGTTCAACATGAAAGGGTGAAAGAGGCAGAAGAGAAATACATGGGGGGAAGAAAAGAGGACCAGAGAAAAGAGAGAGGAAGAAGAAACAAACATAGGAGAAAAGGAATAACAGCAACAGTGAGGAGCTGCAGTTGCCAATGCTGGAAATAGCACAGAGCTAGGTGGGCACTCTGAGGGGCAAATGTTTTAGAACGATTTTCTTTTACTCTGTAATAATAAAACAGTAGCTTGTACTTGATCCCAACTAAGATATAATTAATCCTTATTGGAATCAAAACCAGCCTATTGGGTTTATTTATTGTTTCCAAGCATTTTGGATAACAGGTCCTATACCTGTATTAGTGAAATACTAATCAGATGGATGACTATGAAGATTTTCATTCATTCAGGTCATGGTATATCTAATATAATTAATTCTAAAAAAAAAGGACTTGCTGAGTAATCACTGAAGATGTTTCACTACTCATCCGAGCAGCTTCTTCAGTTCAACTTACTGGTATGGGAAGTTCTCGGTATATAAACTCTTCCACTAATCCGAACACAATGGCACATTGTAACTCTTCAAAGAGGTGACATCTGAATTTTATTCTGTGTAGTTACTGTGATAGGATTACCAATGTGTCATGCAACTCCTAGACACAGGTATTACTTGTGTGAGTTGCATGAATGGATGTGTGAAGTGTTCTGAAACCGCTGGGGAACAGATGTGAAAACAGCATTGTATGTAGCAGACAGGTGGTGTCGAAGGCCCCAACCTCTATTCAGGGATGGTTTCTCCACCTTGACATGAATCGCTTCTTTCACGCCTTGTTCAAACCTTCAGTCTTCTTTATCCAAGATATGTACCTTGCTTCCTTCAAAGGAGTGTCCCTTGGCATTTAGGTGTAGAAAGACAGCCAAGTCCTGTACAGTTCTCTCTCCTATGCTGAGCCATTTGCTTGGTGAGCAGTTGTTTTGTCTCCCCAATGTATAGATCTGTGCACTCCTCGCTACACTGGACTCTGTATACAACATTACTTTGTTTTTCTTTTGGTGTTGGATCCTTTGGATGTACCAGTTTTTGTCTCAGTGTGTTGCTAGGTTGGAAAAACACAGGGACGGGGTGTTTGTTGAAAATCCTCCTGAATTTCTCTGACACTCCAGTTACATATGGAATGACTATGTTTAGCCTACTATTTGTCTCCGGGCAGTAATCAGATGGATGTTTTGCCATGGTTCTGTGTGTGTAAATAGTCAGTTCCAATTAGTCTGCAGCTCATACAGTCCTTGTAAATACCACTTTGTCAGGAACCTTGGTTGTACCTTGCGGATGCACAGGAGAACCCTGTGGGTACCTGTGTTCACTAACGCCCTTTTGGGGCCCTGGGCTTTCTGCTGCGGAATCCAACAAGGAACTGCGTAGCAAAAACTGTAAGTGAGGCACCGGCATGGGTTGAAGAGAAGACGTAGTTGAAGTCTAGCAAAAGGTTCAAGGCAGGTAAAAAAAAGGAATTCAGTAACAAAGAAGGCTTCAGCAGGATCAGAAAAACTGGGACCAGCTTGGGTAACAACAAAATGGTGGACTGGCCTTTTACGTTGTCTTTGGCGCCAAAAATTAAAATTAGACGCACACTGTTGACAAAGGCGCCAGGACGCTCAGCGTCGGACACCGATGGCACTTAGAAGATGACCCCAGAAGTGCATCATTCGTGGAGGATGTAAGAAGCCGGTATAATCTCCCGGTGTGTCTTACAGTCCTGCACCAATCACCTATTGCTTTAGGTTGTGCAGGTGCCCAAAAAACAATAAAATGTAGGAGAAAATGGCTTTTTGAATGAAAAAAGGAGGAGCTAGAGAAGGGACCCTACAGAGAAGGTTTATTGAAAGATTTGACTAAAGAAGAGGGCAATCATTTTACTGAATAATTTTACTGAATGACGCCTGTGCATGGCTGGGCATCCTGGGTGCATGTATTAATGATGAAATTAGAAAACTGTTCCACTTTTCTGGAAAATATTGTAGAATTGTGAGGATACCACTTTCAGTTATCACAAATGTGTCTTCTGCTTTGCTCTGAATTTCACCTCCTACAACTCCAAAGTTATATTTGGACCCTCAACACCGCAATCAGCAGAGACGATCCTGTCCTTGAATTAAAGTATTACCTAAGACTGAGATAGCTTGTATGGGATAGTATCCTTTTGTAGGAAGATGAGGAAGTTGTCTTTGTTTAGGAAAATAAATCTATTGTCCTGCTGCATTTTTTGTCTGGTTTGCCCCTACTTCCTTGCACAGGTCATGTATAATTGCTTATTAAGCAGCCGCACATAATGCTGTCTGTCAGCCTAATAATATAATTGCCTGAGTGCTGTGATTACATTTGACAGATCAAATACATAAGTGCCAGATGATCCTTCCTTAAAGGCAGTGACAGTAAGAGGAGCAGAGAGCACAGACTGAGCAGATGTGAGGTCATGGGGGGGGAGGACAAAGAAATGAGGGCAGCACTCAAAATAAGAGTATCATGGATTACTTTAACAATAAGGGTTACAAGGTTAAAATAGAGAAAGGGAAAGGAGAAGGAAAAATAAAAACAAAGTTCAACTACAACATCACCGCAGTACTCTGTTCCCCGCTCAAGTCACAAGAGGAATTTTATAGACGCAAATGAAAGTTCCAATATCAGCTCTGATAAGTGGAACAGATCTGGAAACCCCCGGAGAGAGAAAGCTCTTTAACTCCTTTATAATGTGATAAAGCTTATTTAATAAACTGTCTAAAACAGCCCCCTGAGAGCAAGAGATTCACAGCACAGCACTGGAGTAAATAGGCAGGAGGCTTGGAAAGATACAGCAGCTCTGTATTCTCAGGGACAAGCCCAGATTCCAATTATACACAGCTATTACAGTAATAGGGACCAGTCTGCAGACTGGAGAGTACTGATTGTGCTATTTCTTTAGCCATTATTTATTCATGTGTTTATTTTACAGAGGACATAAGCATTTTTCCATGTTTCTTTTTAGATCTCAAATCCTATTCATGAAACATTAATGTCTGAAGAATTGTGTTGGGCGTTTGAAAGCATGATTTCCTATGGGTGCCAAAGTGCCCCATGTACAGATGCAGCCTAATATCATTTTAAAAGCCGTGGGGTGTATGTATGTATGTATGTGTAAGGGAGAGGGGGGCAAACACATTGTGATGGGGCCAAATAGGAGAAGAGTTTCAAAGCTGAATATTGCAGTGACAACACGGCAGAGGGTGCCAATTACTGTACCAAGGGAAAGGGAATCAGCCCACTGATAGGGTTGCCTTCCTATATATTTATCTTTTTTTTCCTTGGGATCATCCACCAAAAATACCGGCCAGGTGGCAACCCTACCCGCTGAGCAGCAAGTCATTGCTATTCCAAGGAATGGGAGGAAAAAGTAAAGTAAAGCAACAGAAGAATCGACGCTGGTAGAGTGATTGGAAACAGAAGTACAAAGAAAGCCAAATGTATACTGTATAGAATGCAGAGCAATATAAACATACCAAATCAGCGCAGGGAATGAGAACAAGATGTTTGCATGTAGGGGGTTATGTTTTCTTTAAATGCTGTTACATATACTAATGCATTTCAAATATTTTTGTATTGATTTATGCTGTAAAATAGCTTTGAATATCTTTTTGTATGATGCAAACAAACAAACAGTATTTGGGTAGAGATCTTCGTTAATCAAACTCATTTACTAGCATTTTTGAAAGACAATTGAGCTCTCACAAAAGAAAAGAATGGGCTGTTCTGTCCTATGAGGGGGATTACTTTTTGTGACATCACCAAGCCCAACACCCTTGCTGCTGACACGGCTCTTGGTGACACAGGTCACAGGGTCCTAAAGAGCAAGCAATGAAAGGACCACCCGTGCTGATAATAAAGTTGCTAACACCTGCAGCTGGCTGGCCAAAACAGATAAGGGTCATTTTTTTTCTCCACCCTTGTCTGCATTTATTTCCCAATAATACACTTAAGTATGTTTTTACTTTATTTAGCTCAAAGCACTCAACTGCTCCTTTACTTAAAATATATATTTGTTTTAAATGACAATGGACCCCCAACAGAGCCCCCTCCAGACAGCACAACTCCCACTGTGGATTACAACTCTGTTCCCCCATACCATAGAGTAGCATAGGGTTGGAGGTTGCCATGCCTGGTCACTTAAAGGGGTTGTTCCCCTCTGAATGAACTTTTATTATGATGTACAGCAGGGGTCCCCAACCTTTTTTGGTTCGGGGACCGGTGTAGAGGCAAAATTATTTTCAAGGACTGGGGAGGTGGGGGGTCGGGAGGGGGGTCAGCGGTGGTGAGGAGGGGGGTCGGCGTCCAGTACAGCGTACCGCCGTCCAATATGGCGCACCCCCTTCCATTTTGGCGCACCTTGTTAATTGTCTGCCCACAGCTCAGTTCTGGGCCATGGTCCAGTGGTTGGGGACCCCTGATGTAGAGAGTGATATTCTGAAATAATTTTCAATTGGTTTTCATTTTTTTATTATTTGTGATTCTTGCGTTATTTAGCATTTTTATTCAGCATCTCTCCAGTTTGCAATTTCCTCCATCTGGTTGCTAATGTCCACATTACCCTAGCAGCCATGCATTTATTTGAATAAGGGACTGGATGAAAGACGAGTAATAAAAAAATAGCAATGAAAATACATTTGTAGTCTTACAGAGCATCTGTTTTTAGATGGGGTCAAATGCCCATGTTTGAAAGCTGGAAAGAGTCAGAAGAAGAAAGCAAATAATTCAAACACTATAAAAAATGAAGACCAATTGAAAAGTTACATAGAATTGGACATTGTATAACATACTAAAATTTTACTTAAACCTCTGAAGGTGATCAGAATTCTGTGCATTTGCACTGGTTTGGGCTTTTGTAGGCTGTCCTGTACAACCCCAGAGCAGGGATTTGCTTAGATTGTGCTTGTAGGAACATGATGTAGAATGTGACTTTATTCGTAATTTAAAATGCCCTGTTTAGGACAACAAATAACAAAAACCATACATATTTCCCAATAGGCAAAAAGTGTGTTTAACAAAAGCCCTATTTCTTGAACAAATGTTGAAAAGCGGGTATGCTGTTCTTTTGAGTAAAAGGTTTTTCAGTCGTAAAGAGATGGCGCTACTGTATACAGATATTAAATGAATCTAGTTCTTAGCATATAACTATAAACTCACAGTTTGTATATAAAATATAAATTGGATCTCTTATGCAACAAAAAAAAGCATGTGCTTAATGGAATGGGAGTGTATGGGATTATAATTTAGCAGGTGTCCCCCTCTTCCTTGTTTTGGCTTTTCTCTGCAGCAAATTGTTTGATAAGTTAATTACCAGCTGTGCAGCACAGAAGGCTCCTTATCTGTACTAATAAAATATTTATGTTTATAGTCTGGAGTTACCAAGAATAGAATCATGCGGAGGATCAGCCCAATATTTAATCCTTATTGCTGGCATCACTTATCTTATCCTTTTGTTCAATGAGAACATACTAACAAACCAGTCTTCTCTTTATTAAGTGGCATTTCATTCTGTCCAGGTGTATGATATCAGAAAAATCAAGTATGCAAAGGCCTAACAGGAAAAAAACCTCATGGCCCCCCCCCCCTCTATGAGACTCTACGAGACTCCAAATCATGTTTCCTCCCGCTGTTTCTTCACAGAGAGCATGGAAAGTATACATTGTCTCTGCCCTGCAATGAACTCAGATTTAGGGCAAGGCTAGACGTGGCGTTTATACGTTGTGTTTTTAAAAAAGCTCCGTAAATATGTCACTGAAACCACACACGACAGTCAACATGTGGTTTTCATGCATGTAGGTTTCTTTTCCCAGCATGCATTTCTCATTGTTCTCGTTTCCCATAATTCCGCTGGCTAGAAAAAGAAGATAGAGAAGCTATTTACAAATGGTGCAGGAATGATTGTCAATATGCAACGTAATTATGTCACCGTATGCTGTAAAAATGTCACGCATAATTTATCTCGCAAGGATTTGGACGCCATATTTAAAATACGCTGCGTATTTACGTAAGGTGTGGTTTCAAACGTGCAGATCCCATAGAGTCTATTGATTTGGTCGTTTCTTGACGTATCGGCGCTTCTGCTGAAAAACACCAATACCAATGGCGTTCTGTGGTGGATTTCACTTGCAAACGCCCTTTGAGAACTGCCATAGTGTGTTTTCCATTAGTTTCAGTGGTAGTGCTAGTGCAGTTAACGCATATTTACGCCCTACAGGGCTTTTTTAAAATGCAACGTAAAAATGCCACGTCTGGCCTTGGCCATATACTGAATATAATGTATGTTCTCATTATGACATGCACATGTAGTTGCTATTGAAAGCAATATCTGGCTATGCCTTGCTCTCCTCTACACTACTGATTCTGAATATGGGAACATTTAAAACAGTGTTAGAGAGGTCAGGGCTCCTCTAGCCAAGACTACAATTCCCACAATGCTTTGCATTAGGGATGCACTGAATCCAGGATTCGGTTCAGTATTCAGCCAGGATTCGGCCATTTTCAGCAGGATTCGGCCGAATCATTGTGCCTGCCTTGTGACTTTTCATCACAAAACTTTGTGTGCAGCACGCTTTTACCCTTCCCCTCGCTAATTTGCATATGCAAATTAGGGTTCGGATTCGGTTCGGTATTCGGCCGAGTCTTTCACAATGGATTCGGGGGTTCAGCCGAATCAAAAATTGTGGATTCGGTGCATCCCTACTTTGCATGTTCTGTGATTAACAGCTGGACTGGAATTAGGGGTAGGCAGAAGAGACACATGCCTAGGGTAGAACTGTGAGGATTCTAGGCATGTACTTCTTCTGCAGCTTTTCCCTAGTCAGGGTCTTTGTCCCCCTACTACTAGCTCGTCATACCTACCTCCATCATGCATGTGCCATCAGCGGGCGTGAACAGGAATATGACCTTTTTGCCCATTGTTTATTAAAGAAACCTTGCCACCAAGTATTCTATAGTAGGGGGCAGTCTCATTTTTTTTTTGGTATCGCTAGTATGTATGCAATCAGTATTGTTTAAAGAATACAAACCATCAACCTATACAAATTGCCTGTCTTCCCATGTTTGGATCAGGACACATATTAATTCCATATCCTTCATAGATAATGAACAATGTGTTTAAAGGGATACTGTCATGGGAAAACCATGTTTTTTTTTTTAAACACATCAGTTAATAGTGCTGCTCCAGTAGACTTCTGCACTGAAATCCATTTCTCAAAAGAGCAAATGGATTTTTTTATATTCAGTTTTGAAATCTGACATGGGGCTAGACATTTTGTCAATTTCCCAGCTGCCCCGTTCATGTGACTTGTGCCAGCACTTCCAGAACCAGGCAGCTGTTATCTTGTGTTACTCTGGCCATAGATACCAAGATCTGATTGTACGATGATTCATACGATCGGACATTCCCATCTCCCGACCTGCCCCTAACCTTCAGGTTACCTTCCCATTGTTCTGTTGTTAGGCTGCTGGGTGGGGGGAGGAGGGAGGGGTGATATCACTCCAACTTGCAGTACAGCAGTAAAGAGTGATTGAAGTTTATCAGAGCACAAGTCACATGACTTGGGGCAGCTGGGAAATTGGCAATATGTCTAGCTCAATGTCAGATTTCAAAATGAAATATAAAAAAATCTGTTTGCTTTTTTGAGAAATGGATTTCAATGCAGAATTCTTCTGGAACAGCACTATTAACTGATGCATTTTGAAAATGTTTTTCCCCATGACAGTATCCCTTTAAGATACTGATTCCAGTTGCAACCAATATAATACAGTATGAGCTGACAACAAGTCATACACCATATCTGTGTTCTATTTCAGTGGGGATTCTAAGGTGACCCTCCTATTAGTTGTATAAAAGTTCCTAATTAGATATCTAAATGCTAATATGCAGGGAAGGCATGAAGACAGTTTTTGTTTTCTTTGAAGATAGTTCAGAAAAATGGAAATGGAAATCCCTTGCAGAAACACAAATCCATACTCAGTAGATTTGCAACACTCAACCTTCACTCCCCTGATGGACATGTGATACCAACCAGCAAGTAATGCACAATGAAACTCATCTTTTCAGACTCTGGAAGGACAGAACAAAATCTATAACACAAAATACTCAAAGAGCCTTAACTGATGTGTAGCTTTTTCTATATAACAAACAAGTTGTGCTCAAGTTGTACATATAGACAAATACAAGAGGTCCTCTTCACTCAACCCATTATCAATATATTGAAGACACTGAGACATTCTGTGCATACAGCTACTACCCTTTAAACAAAACAGGGATTGTTTGTCCATATATTGCAGTATTTTCAGTATACAATTATTGGTCACCTTTGACCTCTCACCTTTACTCTAGACCCCTCCAGTCCTCTTCAGCCGGAGCCAAATCAGGGAGATCAAGCAGATCACGTTGCGTTGCTTTTTCTTGCACTGTCCTTCAAACCGGCTTGGAACAATGTCAAGTGTATCCAGCCCCCAGAGCAAGGCTTGAACCCGGGGAATTCATTGACAAGCAGAGGCTTTAAAGTTTTAAATGAAGGACGGAGGAACCTGTCTGAAACTTTGTTTTCTGTTTGAACAGTTACCCATGACAGATCTTAGAAAGCAAGTCAAAGCCTCTTTTTTTAAGTGAGTTGTTTCTACTGAGGGATCAAATATGTACAAGAGGGGGTAATGGCGTGCAAGTTGTCAATAAACCTCATGTCCTTAGGGTGATAATGATCCACTCCTAAACTTTTGTTAAATCTAATTCCGTTTCACTGGGTAACATGAAATAATGTCTCAATCTGCCAACAGTGGATCATTATTACCCTAATGGCCAAGCCCAGATCTCTCGGGCAGGCACCCCTAGGCTGCACAGTCCAAGCACCTGCCCACACCAGGACTGGACTGGGATTCAAAATAGGCCCTGCCATTACTGCTACAAAGAGGCCCAAACAGCCCCCACCAGCCCACTTAATAGTCAATTTCTATGGCAACTTACAGCAGCCCATCGGGCATTTGCCAGAACCCACAGATTGCCAGTCCGGGCCTGGCCCACCCCCACGCAGGGCTGTATTTATATTAAGACACCCGAAGTCCTGTGTCTAGGGTGGCAAGTTTTGGGGGGCGGCCCTCGGGTGCCTAAAACTGTATTTTTAATTTAAAAGAAAAAAAAAAGTCACCTGTCGACTTCCATGGATTTCCTTAGGAAATCTGGTGGAAGCGCTGGGGGAGGGGTAGGGTTGCCACCTGCCCAGTATTTTACTGTTCTGGCCGGTATTTTTCATGGTTGATCCCAATGTTATTAATAGGAAAAAAAGATAAATATATAGGAAGGCCGGTATTTTTTTCAGGAAAAGGTGGCAACCCTAGGTAGGGGGGGCGCGTGACATCACTGCAAGCAAGTTGACGTCACACGCCGTGTGTAGGGGCGTATTTAGGTCCGATGCCTAGGGCAGCATCGGACCTAAATACAGTTCTGCCCCCATGCACGTGCATCTGCGCTTAAGCGTTGGCAAACGGCGCCACTGAATGGGGATGCACAGGTCCCCATTCAGGTATGTTTTTTTTAGCAAAAAAAACATACTAACAAATAAATGACCCACTGACCATATTAGAAAGTCAGTTGAGCTTCTAGGGGAATAGCTAAAATTCCAGATAAAGGACATTTCCTCAGGAGAGAAAACAAAAAGGGAGCAGAGGAGAGGTTGTCATTGTCATGAGCATAAAACAAGTAAAGAAGATAAATAAAAAATTGGACAGCAGGCTGGGAAATGTACAGATCCCATGTATCAGTGAATTCTGTGACCAATATCTTGCAAAATGTTTATTTTTTAACCCCGCCTATCTCTTAAAAATACCCAAGCGTACCACATCTTACATGGGTGTGAAGGAAACCCAAAGCACTTACCCTTCGGTAATTAAGAGAGGCAGCACCACATGTACACACCCATTGACTAGAGAGAATGCTCCTTTATTCTGTGTCACAGGAAATCTCCTGATAGGGCGGAGTCAAGGGTAGAAGCTCATGGGCGCCCAGAAAGCCCTTTAAAAAGGCCCCTTTATAAATTCAATTCAAAAAGTGAAACCAAAATATAAAAGGACCAGTAACATCAAAAA
>CM044434.1:24376936-24387073 GCA_024363595.1 Xenopus borealis | reverse complement strand
AAAAGTAAACCTTGCTGTTATGTATTATTGCTAAAATTGTCTCATTGACAAAACTGCATTTCAAGGAAATGAAAGGAATGAAGTGTAACGTAGGCTTTTTATTTACCCTGCACTAGTCATACACTGTTCAGAACCTGTATAATAAGCTAGCCACAACCCGGAGGGATTATTCCTTTAGCCATAAACCAAAGATGCCTACCTGCATGTGTCTGCTAACCAGGCCCTGCTAAGATATAATTAATCATTATTGGAAGCAAAACCAGCCTATTGGGTACTTAGGGGCAGATTTATGAAATTCACGTGAAATGATCGAAGTTCAATTGAATTCTATCGAATACCGATCGTACAAAATTTTTCGTGAAATCAGATATGCAAATGTGGCCTCTTCAATCATTGAATATCGAATAGATCGAATGATTGGATATTCGATAATTCGATCATTCAATGATAAAAGAAATAAAAATTTTAAAGTTATTCGACTGCCTACTTCGCCAGATTGAACCTACTGAATTGTAATAGAAACCTATGGGAAGCTCCCCATAGGCTTCTGAGGCTAAGTCCTGCTCGAATACCATTCCTACGATCGGAGCGTTCGATCGTTCAAATCGTATGAATTTTTCGGATTCTCGAAGGAAATTTCACGATTTTTTTGTGAAATCGAACGTCGGTACCCAATCGTACGAATTCATCAAGAAATCGTATTGCGAGCAAAATGATAGCCTAAAACTATTCGATAAGCATTCGATGGTCGAATGCTTATCGAATTGCGAATTTGGTCGAGCTAATTTCCGGGAGTAATAGTAAATTTGCCCCTTAATGTATAAAGATCCAAATTATGGAAAGATCACGTTATCCAGAAGACCCCAGGTCCAGAGCATTCTGGATAACAGGTCCTATGCCTGTACACATTTACTGGCAATGTAGCTGTTGGTAAATTTGTAATACCCCTAAAAAGACCCTTGCTCCCCTCCCAAATCCAATCAAAGCTTACTTTTTCGCCGCCTTCTGCTGATCGTGTGTCGTGGCTCCACCTCTTTTATGCCATGCCCCTCTGATGTCACGGCCCACCCCTTTTGTTCTTGCCCCCACCACTGGCAGGTGAAATTTTTGCAAAAAGGTGGAAACCCATTTACCTCTTCTGCACCAGGCCCAGACTGACAATCTGTGGGTTCTGGCAAATGCCAAAGGGGCTGCTGTAAGATGCCATAGACAGTCCCTACATATTGGGCTGGTGGGGGGCTGTTTGGGCTGCTGTGTGGCCTGTTTGGGCCTAAGTGTACCTGAAATGCCAGGGCCTATTGTGAATCTCAGTCCAGACCTGCTTCTAACCCAAGATTCACATCACTATAAAACAACCAATGCCCCAAAGCTACAAACAAACCCCCCTCAACATGTGCTCAGCTTTGGCAAATGATAAAAGGCTCACAATTTACCTCTAAAACAGAGGCCAAAAGAATAAAACATTTCTACTAAAGGTGTCAACTTGTTATAAGACCTTAGGGATATTTTTGTTCAGAACAGGAATATGTTGAACCGAAAAAAGAAAAGAAACAAAACTGAGAGCTTAATTTTCTGCTGATTAAAATCTGGGGCCTGTAACTGTTACCTGGCCCTGGGAGTTGCTCTGTTTAACAGTTATTGCAGATATATTGGATGATGACAGCCCCCCCATCCCCCATACTACTGGGCTTATGTAAATGTCCATTTATTATAATAGTGCACTTGTGCCAATCATAATAGCCAGTGCCGGTCTTAAGCACATTGGACCAATTTGGCCCAATTGGGCCCTGCTCTTATGGGGGCCCCGCTCCAGTGTAAGATCTGATTCCTATTCCCTTAATCCTCCAGTAGCCCAGACTACCCCTAATCCAGATTGGCCCAGCCCGCTCAGACTTGATTGGCCAAGGCCAAAGCTGAACCTGATTGGCCCAGCCTGCCCCAAACCCAATTGGCTCAAATAACAAGTGAAATACATTAATGTTGTATATACAATCCATGGTGCTGCACACACACAGTTTACAGTGGTAACCAAAATTTGCACTTTTTTTAGCGCACATAGATTAAAAAAGGTGAGGGAACATTTTCTCCCAGTTGCCCAGCCTGCCCCATCCCCCAATTGGCAGCCGTCACTTGGACAGAGGGGAAAGCAGCCACTATTTGCCCATCCAGCTCTGTGACCCTGCGACAGACAGCAAAGTTCCTTCTAGGGGGCCCCACCAAAATGGTTCCAATTGGGCCCCGCACTTGGTACGACCAGCCCTAATAATAGCCCAGGTGCTACAGGAAACCAAAAATAAAAGGAGGACACCTGAAACTAAAAAGTTTTCTATTCTGTTTGTACAAGACTCTCTCCTGCCAAATAGAAATAGCAACATTTGCCCAAATCGTTCTGAAGTTGTGTACCTTTCAGCCTCTCACTGTGAGTGGTATCCTCTTCTTCTTTAGAGTCTGGAACCCTTTTATCAGCTCCAGAGCAAATACTCTTGGCGGATTTTGCATTTCACAATGAAACCTGTTGAGTGTGTATGAGCCAGAGCCAAAACAAGGGTACATATTATTTGATTTCATTTTATGTGGTACTAATAAAGCATGGTTTAGTAAGCACTTTCCCTCTCTCAATCAGGTTGCCGATTCTATTAGTAGGTGCCTATGCAGGCCAGCAGGAGAGGAGAGTGATATAGAGACAATTTGTTCTGACTTGTTTTTTAAAGGGCATGCAAATGCAAAAAAATCTAATCCAATTTTTGCTTTCTTTAATGAAATAGACATCTATCTACAATATATTTTAATAAAAAAATGTGTATGCTTTTTATAAGAAACCTGACTGTATGCAGTGAAATTCTCCCATCATTTACTGCTGTGGATAGGAATTGTCAGACAGCCCCTAACTGCTGTGCAGGGAAACATTCATACTTATGAACAGCAGGGGGAGTCCCCACCTTACTTCCCAGCCTTTCAGAACTCAAGCAGCTTTGTTTGTTTCCCTGTAGAGCAGTCGGCGACTGTGTAGAGATTTGTATTGGATTTTATTTTTGCCTTTACTTCCCCTTTACTATTTCCAACTCCAGCTGCAGGGACAAACATCATGGAGCCAGATTTAAACAGGGATAAAATTTAGAGGATTAGTTTGCTGCAGCCACTGGTTCTGCAGAGTTGGAGAAAGTTTCTATTAAACAATACAAAAACTATAAAATCCACATTAGATTACATGACAACACAGGACCCAGTCTGTATATTCTGATTATTAATCAGTCTTGCTGTATCGGCTTCTGGCAGATATTATTTGACTTGTGCTGTTTTGATCATGTATGACGATCCCTAAGCAGCCCAGACTACACTGAGCCTGTGCACAGTCAGGGCCGGGCCAAGGGGTAGGCAACTTTGCGCATTTGCACACGCGGTAATTTCGTGCATACGTGTCGTGATTTGCGCTTGCACACTCTGCCAGCGCCACGCCCACCAGGTTGCCTAGGGTGCCTGGCTGGAGTGGCCCAGCTAGGGTTGCCACCTGGCTGGTATTTTACCGGCCTCGCCGGTATTTTTCATGGTTCATCGCAATGTTATTAATAGAGAAAAAAACTAAATGTATAGGAAGGCCGGTATTTTTTTCAAGAAAAGGTGGCAACCCTAGGCACAGCCCTGTGCACAGTCTTGGTCTTGCAAAGATGTATAACAAAGTTACAAGATGACAGCTCCCTGTAGCCAACTTTGAAAGCATAAATCATTTGTTTGATTAGGCTTGTGGTGCAGTAAGTTCATGTTTATGTTTAGTATACAAAATACAGCATTTCTAGCCTTGTTCTATTTTACACTTTCCTTTAGACTTTTCCTGTCTGATAGATAGATGCCCAATTTTTGGTCAGATATCTGTTGAATAGGCAGTTGGAGAGGGCTCATACATGAGGACACAAGCTGTCAACTCTGAAAAAACAAATGGAAGGCGCACACTCCAAATTAAATGAAAATATAAATAGATTTGAGGTGCTGGTCCCAGAGAAGGCTACCCACCAATAGTCTCCAAAGTAAATCATATGAAAACGGAAATAAGGAACGCGCACACTATTAAATAAACAAAAAGAAAATGTATTCCATGCCAGTTACAAAGAAGTGTAATAGCATATTGCCCAACGCGTTTCGATCATTACGGTCTTCATCAGGGGCACAAAGAACAAAAAAGGCAGAATGAACCCCAATTAGATCCCACATATATACCTTGTGTCTCATGTGACACCAAAATGCAAGGTTTTTAAAAAAAAGGACAATATGTGATGGGCGAATCTATCCCGTTTCACTCCGGCGAAAAATTTGCGAAATGAGTCGCGGTACGTTTTTGAAGCGCGTCGAATCATTTTCGTCGCTCGACTCGTTTTTTTCTTACGCCAGTGAATTTTCGGCAGGCGAATTTTCGCTGGTGTTTCGCGGATTTATTCGCCGGCGGCGAATCGCGGGAATTTGCGCCTGGCAAATAAATTCGCCCATCACTAAATATAATGCACTGTTGACCTGCAAAACTGGTGTGTTTGCTTCATACACATCTTCTCTTATAGTACCTCTTATAGTTTATATAAACAAGCTGTTGTGAAGCTATGGGGGCGGTCATTCAAGCACAGGATACACAGTAGATAGATACATTTTGAAGAATCCTGTTGAATGCTACAGATTTTATCTGTTATCAACTATGCATCCTGTTTTAGATTTAGTCACCTCTTCTTTGTGGCAACTAATCTCCCCGAACCGCTTCCTCCTGTCTTGCGCCGGCTATAATGAAAAGTCGCCATCGGTATGACACACGCGGAGCTTCGTTTTCCGAAGTCGCTCGAAGTTTCCTTGTGAATCTCCCCGAATCTGCTTATGTGGACTGACCCTTAAATGGCTGCCCCCTTGCTTCCCAGCAGCTTGTTTATATAAACTATAGCAGTGTTTGTGAAACAAATACACCGGATTAACCAGTGCAGCACAACAGTACATTATATTTTCATGACTATGAATGGTGTTACTATTCCTTTTATGTTATCTTGTTAATGGACCTAGCATCCAAATAATAAATTAAGTTCAAGGCATCCATTCTATTAATATTCTTATTTTTACAGCTTTTTGTTCGGGCCCTCAGTGTTGGACTGGGATGCCAGGGGCCCACCAGAAAACCGTAGACCAGGGGCCCAACTTTCCAAACTGTTATTCCTTCTCTCCTCACTTTACCTCTTTATTCTCCTATTCTTTTATATCTACTTACTATACTCTATTCTTCCATTATTAAGCCTCTTTTTCCACATAAAGAAATAGGGAACATGAAATAGGCCAAATTGTTAGAAGCAAGAGGGACCACTGGCACTGGGTATCCCTGTGGGCCAGTCCAACACTGCCCTCTATTATTTATCTTTAATTCTGACTTCCTAACTGTTTTTCTGGTTGCTCGGGTAGTTAATCCATAGCAACTAGATAGCTGCACACCAAAAACATTTGAATCAAATTAAAAATAAAACAGGGGCATGTGAACAGGTGCATAATAACAGGACGGCCATACCATCAGAGGTATTATGGGATTTTTTTAGTTTAACAAGCAAGGCACAAAGTGGGAATGTAATCTGCTTTTTTCTAAAATTTTTACAAAATACAACCAGCCACCTTGTATGTTGTACCCACTCAGGATGAATTGGTACTTTGATCATGTGCTCTGGGTGGATCAAACTATGATACCTACTCCGTGCCCCAAGATAGAGAAAGCTGCTAATCCTTTCCTGGCTTATCATGACCTAGCAGAGTAATGTCCCATAGAGTAGTCAGCAGATTCACATGTGGCTTGTCTGATAACATACAGTGTGTGTGCATGTGTCCCTGCAGGGCTGAAGACTCACAACTATGTCCAATGTGGGGTACATTGTGCCGGTATTTTTGATGGTTGATCCCAATGTTATTAATAGGAATTAAACATAAATATATAGGAAGGTCGGTATTTTTTTCAAGAAAAGATGGCAACCCTAGGCCCACCAGAAAGCATTAGGCTGAGGGTCCTCTTTCCAATCTATTATACCTCCTCTCCTCACTCAACCTTTATGTTCTCCTACTCTCTTTTCACTACTG
Organism: Xenopus borealis; assembly: GCA_024363595.1. NCBI lineage: Eukaryota > Metazoa > Chordata > Amphibia > Anura > Pipidae > Xenopus > Xenopus borealis. The sequence goes on along the minus strand of CM044434.1, from coordinate 24,380,992 downwards.
TTGTGTTTGGTAGCCGAGGATGATGAGAGTATAACATGCAGCCATTAAATAACAGCAGTAAGTCTTACTTTCACTTTCAAGCTGTACAGAAAGTCCTCTGTATGCACAGTGCCACCTGCGGGCCATTTGTATAAACACCACAACTACATACTGTACTATACTCTCTTCTTCCATTATTAAGCCTCTTTGTTCCCATAAATAGGGAATGACCATGAAATATGCAAGAGGCCCACTGACACCTGGGCCCACCGAAAAGAAGCACCAGCCCAAGGTAACAGGTAAGTGATTACAATTTAACTTTCCATCACCAAAATTCAACAGATGTGAAATCCATAACTTTTTCCGAACATGTTTATTACACTAAATAAGATCAAAAAGTTGGATTGAGCAACGTCACCAGTTTAACTGCATCTTTCTGAAATTAGTATTTCCAGAAAAAATGCTGTTGATAAAAAATTGTACAAACTTCAGCATCAGTTGTGCTTAGGGTTGCCACCTTTTCTGGAAAAAAATACCGGCCTTCCTATATATTTATGTTTTTTCCCTATTAATTATATTGGGATCAACCATAATTTTTACCAGCCAGGCTGGTAAAATACCAGCCAGGTGGCAACCCTAGTTGTGCTTCAGATTTGTGTGGAGAGTAACAGATTCTGGGGTTTTTCCCAGGGTGATCCTGGAAATGCTGCCACCTGAGTAGGCCCGGATTTGTGGCGAGGTCACAAAGGCTCGAGCCTAGGGTCACCCAGCCGCAATCAAAGGGAGCACTGAGGACACATACTCCTGTACACATAATTCCCAGTTCTCCGACGCTCCCGTGCAGGGGCAGGGGTGGTCCGAGTGCCGGTGCCAGGACCACAGCCCAAAATCCAGGCCTGCACCTAGGGCAGCAGAGCCAATACCAACCCACCCCCAATTCTCGCTCTGCCCTTAAAACATTAGCTGTTTTTCTGTTTCTGTTTTAAAAATTGAAATTTTGCTCTTAAAGTTACCAGAGGCTTTTTTTTCTCACCTTACTTCATAGCAGGAGCAGAACTGGGTTTTCTAGAAAAACAGTATAACACAAGGTTTTTTTTTTAAACTTTGATATATTTTTTACTCTAATTTCACCTCACTCCATTTTAGTGAACCCCCCTTTGTGCAGAGCCGGCCAGGCGCCCAAGGCAACGGATTAGAGCTCATGTACTGTAGGTGTCCCCCTGCACTTCTGAAGTACACAGATAAAGTCTGTCTATTATTATCAGCAGCAGCTGTGACCGCTCCTTGTGCATCCCAAAAGGGAATCGATCTGCAGCTTTCCTATCACCCTCCCGTATGTGTAAATACTCTTCCAGGTTCCCAATCGCATTTCCCACGCTAGGAAAACACAGGGAACAGCGGGAGCTGCAAGGGGAGTGGGAGCTGGGAAGAAACACAGCAGCGGTGGGTGAGTCTGTTCTCAAATAGCCACACATTCCCCCCTGTATCCTGAATCTTCCGGAATCTTCCACCACCTGCCCGAGGATTAAGCGGCCGCAAACAGGGTTGCCACCTGGCAGGTATTTTTGATGGTTGATCCCAATGTTATTTATAGGAAAATAAGATAAATGTATAGGAAGGCCGGTATTTTTTTCAAGAAAACGTGGCAACGCTAGCTGCAAGGAGGGATCCATACACAGAGCACCATGAAGGTTCTGCTGCTAGCAACACTCGTGCAGGCATGTGCAGGAGCGCAATTGACTAAAAAGTATATTTATCAAAAGTAACTCAAAAACAACTGGACTTGCTTTGAGTTACTTTTGATAAATATACCATGACCTGGATGAGTGAGAATCTTCATAGACTAAAAATATAGCAGCAACATTTGGGGAGAGAGGTGATCGGACCGCGGTAGGAGTCAGAGAAGGGACAAGCCTGGTACCCCCACCCCAGCTTTGCGCCCTAGGCACATGTTTACTCTGCTTCCCCCTAGTTCCAGCCCTGTCAGATCCAGATAGATGATTTTCCATTTCCACAGTTAAGCTGGCCATTGTCGTCAGATGACGATCGGGCAGTGTTAAAAATCCCATCACTGCTTCTGTTCGTTGATGCGGTCCCGCAATCCAACCGCTCGTATTCTTTACATTATGATCCGATCATTGGGCCCTAGGGCCCATGATCGGATCAGCCCGATATCACCCACCTCAATGTGGGCACATCGGGGAGAGATCTGCTCATTTTGCGACATCTCCAAACGAGCGGATCACTCTGTGTATGGCCAACTTTACTCGGAAGTGCAACACAACCTGATCCTGGTATAACAAGGTTTGTGAATTTGTTATTTAAATGACATTTTACTCCAGTTTAGGCTACCTCCACTTTGTGAAACGTGCCCCCCCAGAATCTTAGAAACAAGTACTGTCCTTCTGTTGTGTTTTAGGGTAAAAAGGGGAGACCCTTGATGGGTGAGCACTCCCTCTGAAAATACCATGAGCTTCTGGACCTTTGAAAAGCAGGACTCTATTCTGAGGGACCTGGGGAGGAAAATTGATAAATAATAAAAGATATACATAAATGAAGCATCTGGCACACAGCCACACCGCAACTAAAATGAAACATGTCATGTGAACCACACCTTCCAATAATGATTGGTATTATTATAATCATTATAATGATTGGCTGTAAGTTGCACACATCTGTGAACATTGTTGGGCAATGCTACCTGCTTCCATATAGTAAGCATGGGGGAAACAAAACAATTACAATAGGAGCTCTCTTCCCAGTAATACACACCTAAACATAAAGGCTATTGTTAGGCCTGCACAATATTTTATTGCCTGCAAGTTAATATGAACTAGTGATCTTACACCTCAGCCTGCTACTTGTCATCAATAATTTGTTTTTGAGTAAGCAAGGTCTGGCCGGGTTGGGTGTGGGCAGCATGCTAAGGAGCAGAGCACTGATAAGGGAGGATCAGCTTTTATATCCCACTGATATTGCCTTGGAACAGACTCCCTCGGCTCTTATCAGTCAGCAGATGAAGGCCACAGAGCTGCACATCAGCAAAAGGAAATATTAGTGGGAGAGGGGTAGCACTCCTTCATTATATCTGTTCAGCACTGTACACTGCTATTTTATTCCTGCCCATATTGCTGTGCATGTTTATTATACTACGTGAGATAATCTTCCCTATAGTAGAACATAAGCAGCAATGATAAAAGGGCGGAGGAAAAGGAAACCGAGAACAAGGATCTATATGGCACCACTGTAGTTGATAATAAATAATACAAATATATAAATCATATAGTATAACTTTATAAATAATAATATTAGAAAGTGAACGCAAAGACCTGACTGGCTGCTAGGTGCCATATATTGCCTATGAAATGTTCTGATTTATAAACACAATTAATTATGGATCATTAATTAATGGCCCAGACTCCAAAGGTTCTAACTGGATTTTGAATTCTCTGTGATGGACAGGATTTGGGCAGTGCCATATACCGTATATTTCCTACATGTGTAGGGAACATTGTACTAAGCAGCTACGGATTTAGAAAATAATGTATTGGACTGGTGGACCTTTTTGTGACGCCAATATGCTATGTGGATATATGTGGATTTACTCTGTAATACTGTTAAGGGTTGGTTAATTGTGCCCATGATAGTCAGACAATCCAATAGGAAGAACATTTTATCTTGGGAAAAATAGTCTGCAACTGAGTTATGTAGCCCTCTGGTGCGCCCACTAAGTAAGCATAAAATATGCCGTGCAAGCAGTACTCGGACGAAATGGACGAGGTTATTAGCAAGAGTCCAAATCCTTTTTTTTTTTTTACTTGTGAGCCACATTGAAATGTGAGTTGGGGAGCAAAACAAAAGGGGTGCCAGAAAAAAAAGGCTGTGACTGGCTATTTATTTAGTTGTCTGGCAGCCTACAGTAGGCTCAGCTTGGCCTGGTCTGATTTATGCAACCAAAACTTGCCTCCAAGCCAGAAATTCTTTGAGGCCACAGGGAGCAAAATCCAATGAGTTAGAGAGTAACATGTTGCTTACAAGCCACTGGTTGTTGTGCCGCTGTTTTAGTGATAAATTAAT
>CM044434.1:24203302-24217093 GCA_024363595.1 Xenopus borealis | reverse complement strand
TGGCTATTGCTCTCAGTGGCCTCAAAACAGGTGCTTCTCTTTAAATTCCAAGTTTGAATGTCTACTGCCAAACAGAATCTCCTCTATGCTGTAAGTCAATCACATCAGAAATTTGTGTCCCCCATGCTTATGGTGCTCCCCAGCTTTTTTTGTACATTTGAATGTGGCTCACGAGTTAAAACCATTTTGGGGACCCCTGCCCTAGACCAACCCTTGCTGAACCTTATTGTTACTACTGTTTTTCTGCTGCTTGGACCATGTTCTTTCCTCTTTGTTAGCTGTTGATTTTTGCTTCTGTCTTCTATCCACAACTCATCACCATTGTTAATCACTATATCGTTGTATTTTAGAAGGAACTGGACTTAATACATCCCTTTCATTACTACCAGGGATATCCCACTTTACTCATCTTCTCCATCTTTTTCTACTGAATACAAGTAACTAGACCTTGCAATTTGAAACAAACAAACACAAAACTTGAGAGAACATAACAAAATAAAAAAAGCAGCCCTTTTTGTTTTTAAATAATTGCAGCTACAGAAAAATGCCATGTTTAATTTATCTACTGAGATTTAATTAGTGGCAAAATAACTATCCTCTATAGGATTTTTAATTTAGTGTCTTACTCTTATTTTTAAAAATTGACAGGCCTTGTTATGATGCCGTTTTCATGGTACAATGCTAACACTGAGGCTGAGCATGTACAGCAGACTCCAATCATTAGAATGGGTAGGAGTGAATAAGGAGTATAGGAGAGGGTTAGGTGGGTGGAAAGCACATTTCCAGTTAGATGAGACCAATTATAGTACTCAGGCAGCCTAATTAGCTGGTAGATTTCTCTTTCATCCTTGCTTCATTCGGGTCTTATTTTATCCACAGATGTGTTCATTAAATATTCTGTTAACTCATACATATCCTAAGTGACTGCCGCACATTGTTTCGGTCTAGCAGGAGGCAGGGATCTAAAATAGTATGTTCCTTGGAACATCATGGAACTTAAATGCAGAACTGATTTGATGTATAGTCGTGTTTGTTTTAATTACACATAAAACCGATGTATATAAAGGAAACCTGAAATTAACTGAAAAAACAAATGGTCACCTGCATTCTGCTGAAGTGTCCATAGGACTTTCTCTTAAAGAGCTGGTACACCATCGGGTTAACTTCTAGTATGTTATAGAATTGCATAGCCACTTTTTAAATGGTATTAATCTAACCAACATATAGCAATGTGTTTAAAAAGCTTTAAAAAGTCCCCTTTGTTCTTTGAGTGCATCAGGACCACCAAGAGAAATCCAGTTCTGAAACAAGATCTATATTCTTTCACCCTACATGCTATAATTATTGCCTCACCAAAGCTGTGCCCTCTTTGTAGTCATATTGACTCTAGGGCAGCAGTGTCTAAAGACTATTTTGGGATTCCATCAAGTCAACAACCAATAACCTCCTGCTTTAGTTGCCAATAAGTGTCATTTTTTTTCTTTAGTTTTTATGGGTTCATGTTGTCACATAGAGTCAAGTCCAAGCCCAGTGAGTCTCCATGTCCTCAGGTAGGAGGTGATGCCCTCATTACTGAGTTACAAAGTCACTCACACTGTTGAGAAACTGGAATTCCAGGGCAAGACTGGTGTTTACACTTGGGTAACATGATTTTATACACTATTTCTGGACACTTAGCTTCATTAGCTTCATTCAGGGTCAGAACTAAGGGTAGAGGGACACCTGCCTAGGGTGTAACATTGTGGAAGCGATAAGACCCTCTCGTCTTACTTCTTCAGAAGTCATTAGTTCTGACCATGTGAAGTGAATAATTGAAGCATCTTTTTCAAGAACCAGTGCACATGGTGAAGGGAGTAGAGCTGAAATCTGGGCTGTGTAAGTGTTGGGTTATATGGGAGGGGGTAGCCAAAAAAAGAGTGAACAGCTCAGAAGAGAGAACAAGCAGAGTTTTGCAGCTGATGAGCACTGGAGATGGGAGATTGCGTGAGAGTAAGCACTGGGCCAAGCAGTATTGACCAGGGTGCAAAAACTACTTGGCCCATCCCTGGCTCCATTAATTAACTGATTAATGATATATTCCTAATAATTAATAATCATTCATTAACAATGGATTAATTAATTTATTCCATTGATCATCACTATTGTTTTTAGGGATAAGCATATTTTTTTGGCTGATACAAATTTGCAGCAAAGGTCATGATTACTTGAATGGAGAAATGTTTTGTCCATTCTGCATGGGGGAGGCATTGGGGGCCCTATTCACAGACACAAGGGCCCTCTTCCCCATGGCAAAACTTTCCCTTACCCACACTCCACGTTATATCACAAACCACCGACCTCCTTCCTTCCCCTAATAGAGGGCTGCTGATTGGAGCAGTGGGTCTGGACAGGTGGAGTCCATTGTGTTTTTTGCTGGTGACCCGCTGGCCAAGTCCAAACTATAGGCGCTCAATTAAATTTCTATTCTGTACCCTACAACCATCTTCTTCTACCACTATACAGCTTAGTTCTAGTCCTGCCCATATTAAAGTTGGTCACATACACAAACAATCGCTTAAGCCCAAGTGAAAGCATCCACACTCTGCTTTTGAAATGGCTAAATACAGATATATAAAAGCAGCACAGAGTACTAACTAAAAAAAAGGCAAAGTTGTATTACAGTATAAGAACCTGCTTTGAGTAATGCACTTTCTGAACCTCAAAGCTCTTTATCTAGCCATGGCAGCACACAATACAGAACCAAAAGAACAGAAACTTGATCCTTTTGATGAGTCGGTTTGAAAAAGGCATGCGTAGCATTACCATGGAAATGCAAAAAGCTAAATTTTGCAAAGCTCTATAAACATGGAAGCGCTAAGACTCCAGGGAAAAACAAAGGAGCAGAGGTAAAAAAATAAAGATTATAATACCTGTTTAGAATACGCAGAGATAGCTTCTCAATGAGTTTATCTGGAAGAATTTACACAGTTTAATTAAAATAACTCAACTGCAACCTTTCCTCATGGGGTAATGGATTTCATCCCCATCCTCAACTGAGCTGGCAAAATGCCCAGCTAAACTGCCCAATTATACCTGCCTGTATATTGTCAGTATAAGAGGTGAAATGTAATGCTTCAGAACTGGTGCTTAAGGCCTCATTGCCTGCCCAGGCTTCATTAGTGGTTGGATCATATTTACATTAAAGGAGAACTAATCCATAAAAATTAATGTCACTAGAAATGCAGTATTTTATGTACTGAACTTAGTGTTCCAGCAGAGACGTTCAACAGCCCTAGAGCAGTAATGAATGAGACATTAAAAGTTGTCCAGTAGTTGACCATCTTGGACTTCATTTGCCCAACTGAGGGTGGGGGGCACAACTTGGAGGAGGTCAGTAAGTTAGCATGGGGGATGTGATAGAGCAATCAGAGGTGGAAGTGGGAGCATTGTTAAAGGTTGTGGTTGCCTTTAACTAGTAAACTAGCCCAAAACATAATAGGAATTATTACAATGTGATACAATGTGTCTACTTCCTTCCATGCTTATAAATGCAGAAAAGCAGTTGGGTACACCTTGAAGGTGCAATTTAATGCAGTGAAATTGAATATAAGCTAGAAGGGCTAAAAAGTTAGAAGTAAAAAGGCAGGAGGGCTAAAAAATATAAAATAGTGGAAAATATTTTATTTCCAAAATGATCGGATTGGTTCAGACTCACTGGGAAGATGGCTGGATGGCTGCTTCACCTACACAATTTTTGTCAATGGTTGATTTCAATCAAGTTAATTTACAAATCTCTACATATCCAGAATCCAGAATTAACAATGACCTGAATATTATGCAGTAACAGAGTATCCCACTGACTATACAGTATATATAACTAGCAATACTGATCTTTGGCAGGACAGGTATCACAGGTATTAGCTCTTACCCCTTTCACATGTGGGCAGATCTCCACTCCACGTAAGATCCCACTGACACATGAGAAGCTCTGCTCCCACCACCTCAAAGCCAGGATAACACTGATAGGTCACAACTGTTCCATGCACCAGTTCAGTCTGGGAGTTAGTTTTCCATCCATTCGGGATCTCTGGTAACTCAGGACAAGTATCATTTCTTGGCACCTCTGCAAGGTAAATCAATATATTAAAGTGAGTTGTAACCGAATGTCAACTCTATACTTTTTCCAACAACTGTTGAACAAATCCCAATGTCCACAGTCTGGAAAGAAATGACATCAGAAAGCCCTGACTAATTGCTTCTTCCATTGTAAAAAGCAGCTCTATATGCTCTTGCATGCTCTAGACCAATTGAATGTCCCTGCACATATCCTTGACTTAAAAGAACCAAAGTTTCTAAAGAGTTTAGACGACAGTTTGAGATTCGAGAAGAAATATCTTTTGGGGTTGGAGTATTCATTTAGCACCATTCACACTGTACTGCTACAAACTCTGGGAAAAGATTGAGGTCTTCAGTTGCCTACAAAGGGTTACAATAACATGACAATTCCCTGCACAAAATGAATGCACAATGATGGGACAATAATGCATTTTTTGTTTAACAGACACACCTGATTCCATCTATAGAGTTAAAGGAAACCATGATACATATACAAACCACTTCCCACAGTCTCACAGTGTAATACATTCCCACCCTATTCTACTGTAAAGTAATGGATTCTTGGACTTTGGATTCTTTCTCTGCATTCCATCATGGGTGGTGCACCAGTTTCCAATTCACAATGGAACAAAGTAAGGGAGGGGTTACATTGCACTCTGAGCGGGGCATTGGTTCATATGAATTTCATAGTTTCCTTAATCTGTAGAATCAGTTATGTCTGTTAAAAATTATATTTATTATGATAAGCTCATATTGGGGCAGATTCACTAAAGGGCGAAGTGACTAATGCTAGCAAAAAAGACATCATTTTGTTACTTTGCCGATTTACTAACGAGCGCAAGCACCCATTTACTAGTGCACTCTTTAGTGAATTTGCCCCACAGTGTTTTGTACATATGCCCAACTGAATTTGCATATTTAAACAAATTTCCCTACATAGTGTATGCAAAATAGATTACCTTACCCAAGCTTTAGGGGACAGGACCCTAAAATCATTTTGCTGCCAGACTTAAAAACACCAACTCAAAAGAGCCAATACATTTGTTTCTCCTGTAACATATGTGTTAATTACAGCTGCTTTGTAACCACTTAATTGTGTTCAAAGCAACCTATCAGAAATTTGCCTTTATTTTTTAACTTGCAGTTTATTGATGAAAGCAAAATGCTGATTGGTTCCTATGAATAACTGTATTAAGAAGCTGAAAATTAGAACTGACTTACCAAAAAAATGGACGATGAAGCCCTGTTGGTACCCAAAGACACTGCTTCCAGGGTCTGTCTGGAACTGGATGATGACATCTGCCATTGATGTGTAGAGTTTAAAGTGATTGTGTGTCCCTGTGAACCGACCAAGGACACGGGCAGTCAAATCATCTCCATCATAGAATGTGAGAATATCATTGTTGCCAATCCTCAAGCTGCAAGGAGCATTAATGAAGCAAATAAAACAACAATCAAGAATCTGGCCAAGAAAGATAAGACCAATATGAAAATTCATCAAAAGGAGAGGGGGAAAGACAATATGAACAATCCAGAAAGATAATCCTAAATTAATTGTGTGCTGTTAAAACCTAGGTAATTACCAGCTAAACACTTAATAGACCAAACAGATGATTTATCATAAAGTTGTCATTTAATCACAAAGCTGGATAAAAAGAAATCTAGATGTAAAGAAGATAGAAGCAATATCAAGAGACAAAGGGCAGCTGAGCTATGGATTAAAATTTGAGAAAATGAATGTAAAATACCTATTTGTATCACACAGTGCTTCAGAACATGGGGACATTTGCATTTTGATTTCTATGTATTGTCAGATATAAAAGTAACTGTTTACCTGCACTAGAATGGAAAATCTACAATTGACCTTCATTATTTTCTGTGTAGTGCTCCACATTGGAATTTTAATCTTTTTGGTCCTAAACTATGAATAATGGTTATTTTGTTTTGGGGATCAGGCAGATTTGAGAATTTCAGCTGCAGATGGACCATGTTGGGTAGTGCATGGCACCTTAGCAGATTGAGGAGCCCTTGGCTTGCTAGGTGGAAAAGGGTAGGAGATTGGACTGCATATGGCAGCCTTAAGAACAGCTGAAGGTATACACATTGAGCCACCACAAGTGGTAGGTAGGAACCTTTAGCAACAAGGCTGGAGAATTCCAGATATTTGCATGCTTACATGGTAATGGAAACAGTATTATTGGAATCCCACCTATACTTTATTTCTAAAGTTCTGGAAAGTCCCCATCAAGGATAATTCCTATAAGCACTAATAAATGACTGTGCAACCTATTGTTGATCCTGCTATGTCTTTTTGGAGGCTCAAGTGGAAGTAGGGGGCTCAATGTAATCACTGGTGAACTCTAAACATAACTCAATACTCTTCTGCCATAGAAAGCTTCAGCTGCCCAAAAATGTTTCCACTGAAACCAAGGGGGAAGTTTCACTACTATTTGATCACTACTGATCAAATCTTGCCTACTTCTAGTTGCCATATCTTGACATGCCCAATGTTAGACAGGGAGGCCCCAGGAGAAAACCTGTTTGGCCCGGCCCTCATGGGCCCCTCTACCTGAGACCCACTTCTTGTTCTGGGATCAGAGTTAATCTTGACAGCTGCAGGCTAGCAGTGGCAAGCAAAGGTAAGTAAATGGTGTGGCTCCAAGGTACACATTGTAAAGTGGGAATTTGTGATGGTGTAAGGGCCTACGTGGCTGGGGAGGCAGCCCCAGTGTGCCTGGACATTCCAGTCTGATAGCGAACATCTGCCCATCTTTCCATCTGTTTAGCATTTTCCTCCTGTCTTTGTGTTTGGCATTCATTGGCCAATACAACAAGTGCACACAAAGTGAATACAATTCTAACTCTAAAGATTCTAAATAGTCCCTGCATTTGGAGTATCCGTGTACAATATTCTATGTTATTAAGAAGTAATAAGGAAGCCATTCAAATGTTTAATTTGGCCGTTCAGTCCAGTCTTGAGTGCTGTAGTATTATCAGACTATTGAGGCACTATGGTACCTTCACTTAAATCTTCACTAGGAAAATTCATAGCAGGGAAGCCTTTCAGTAGCCACTCATTAACTCATTCATATATTCCTTTCTTCTTCAAACTGTAGCGCATAACAAACTATTTTCTGTAGGGAAAAAATACCCACGCAGCCGTGCTTTCCACTCACGCACATAAACAACCAACATATGCTTATAAATCAGAGGAGGGCAACTCTTTTATCCATTCTTGAGGTTTTGGTTTTCTTCAAAGGATGATTAGATTTTGAAAGGAACACAGAAACTAAAAAAAAAAACCTCTCATAAGAACAAATACACTATACAAACCAGCATTTACAGAAAAGGAAATGGACAATTACATATCTATAGTTAAATTGTGTAATGTATTTAAAACATCTCCCTTTGCTCTTCTTTCTAATTTGTGTCTCTGGGGTTCTGTAGTCCATCTTTCCCACAGCAATTCATACATACATACTGAATATAATGCTTATCATTAAATGCTTTGCCCTGTGGATTGGAGAAAGGAACTAGGTAATGGCAGGGCCATGAAATGGGAGGGATAGGTAAGGTATAAGGATTTTGGGGGTTATAGATTACCTGGGCTTGTATGAGCAGAAGAGCTATGAAAGGCTCAAAGAGGCATTTGCATTTATACTGAATTACTTATGAGACAGGGGCCCAGGGAATGTGCTTTGCAAGTAGCACTCCCATTATACATAAATGTACTTTTACTTAGCCTTTAGAGTGCTTCCACAATCCCCCTGTTTGAGGAAGGAATTGGAGTTAGAAGCCCATTTACCTTGATTACTGTAGCTCCAATTTGTCCTCCATAAGAATTGGGAGTATTTGGGGGACCAGGATAACCTGATCCCTTGGTATTGGTGTTGTAGGGGATCCCCTTAGGGTTAGTAGACAGTGATGGGGGAAAATAGGTTTTTGGTGTGGCAGGGGTCAGGCCTTGCACCAAAGTGATCAAAGTGACCCAGTGGAAGGAATGAGAGCAGAACAGTATTTACCATGTAGGCACTGTCCCAACCTTATTCTCTATTCCTGGTAGGGAATTCATAAACTGATTCCTGTGGATCCCAAACTGAACCAAGGGTACTTGTCCCGGTTCCAAAGACAGCAGTAATCAGAAAAAATATATGTCCCAGGGCTCAAATAAAGTTTCACATTAAAATCGGTACATACTGACCCTGCATGGCCCCCTAAAATCTCCCAACCTTCTCAACTGCAGCTTGCAAGCTAAATCCAGCAGTGGAGCTGATAGGTGGGAGCAGCAGTATTCCAGGGGACCTTGCCACTTTAAGGCTGCCTTTCTGATGCCCCCCACTATTACACCAAGCCCTTTCTGTTCCGAATGTAGGGGCAAGCCTGGGGGGGGCCTCATCTGGGGCAACACCGGACCAAAATACAACCCTGGATGGATGCAAAGAGGGAGAATCGGGCTTAGACATGTCAGCAGGTTGCTAACTTACTCTTTGCACCCTTGAGAGGCTACAGGAGATAACAAGGAAGTTATTGCTTTAAAACCTTGATTTATGATTTCCATTGGGCTTACTCTTTTTTTGATGTTCAGATATTTACTGTTTATGCATGTGAATTCAAGTTGTTGAGCATATTATTAATAAAGTTATTGATAAATTGATGGAGCATTATCATGTAGAATGCTACTGCGCATACATATTCCTCGCTGTGCCCCTTCCATTGCTGTATGCTTTCTCTTCTTCTTCGCTTCTTTTCTTCATCTGCATATTGTTTTATTAATTAATAAGAGTGGGCCTGCCATACTCTTTAACTGATCGGTAAATTCCAACATGCATTCTGCCATCTTTTTTTTTTTTTTTTTAAAGTTCAAATACATTTATTAGGACAATAAAGGTGAGGCATTCTGCCATCTTAAAGTATAATCTGGCCGCTGGTTACTGTTTTCTTGGAAACTATGCATCATTATACTTATTTTACTTCCATGAATTCATTTTCATTGAAGCCTTTGGCACACCATTGTTTTACTCAGCATGAAGAGCTATTCAGTGGTTTCAAATTCCGCAATGGTTCAGTACAATATCTCTGCAAATGGATATTGTGACGGGGCGGCTGCTTTAACAGCGTATCATTGGCAGGAACATCCAATTAACGACACATTCCACCCAGTGGCAGTGAAACAGTCCTAGAGATGCCGACTCAGTATAACGGATATGTAATGTGCTGTCATATTTGTTATAGCGCTCTGGTAATGTTCTGTGTAATGTATTTAATAGATTTCTCCTGGCATGCAATAATCATTTACTAATAACACAATTAGTTGCTTTATTGCATTTTTTTTTACTGGCTGAAAAAAGAGGAAATGTAATTGGACGTGTGTATCTTTATAACTTCTTTACCATGAAATGAAGAGAGAACTGTGATTAAAAACCCTTTCGCTGTAACCTCATAGTGTTTAACTTTATTCAAAACAAAATCTGGAGCCTTTCACAATTGTTCCCTACACAAACTGCAACTGCATTTGTTTCTGGGGATAGAGAAAGAAATTAATTCCGCTGGCACTGGTGGAGAAGAGGGATCGTTTATTCCCATCGTATGTTTCGAAATGACAACTCCAGGCATGAGATGAGGACTGGTGAGATGAAGGAATATTAATTAATGGGAGAAGCAAAGATGTAAATCAGGGGTGTCCAAACTGCGGCCGAGGGCCAAATGCGGCCCAGGATGGATATGAATGCGGCCCAGCTTGAAACGATCAGTTCCCGAGAAAACGTCATGTTGTAAAGGATATAGGAGGAGCGGGACTTAGCCCATTGGCCAGTTAGTAATAATAATAATAATAAAGTCTATTTAATATCCAGGTGTCCCTTATCCCAGTGTATATCTTCATCTGGTTATCCAACTGGTATTGTAGTTTTTTGTGTGTATTTTCTTTACTTTTACACAAAGTGTTTGTGTATTTCAAGTGTGGCCCCCAGATAATTTTCCTTCTTCCGATTTGTCCCTCGAAGCCAAAAGTTTGGACACCCCTGATGTAAATGAATGAATAATCACATGTTCTGTCTCATCTAAACTAAACAGATCAGGACAAGCTCACAGACAGAAACTATATCATAAAATATCAGGACGGCTCATCAGTATTAATATTAAACTCCTCTATCTCTATCTGGCTTCTTTTACAATGTTTGTATTTTATTTTTATATTAGTTTCCCCTAGATTTTGACAGTTACTCTGTACTGACTGTGCTTCTGCCAGCATGCTGGGTCAGTGATGTTTAACAACCTGACAGGTGCCTGCCACTATAATGGGGTGAAAACAGAAGGCATCTTTCATGGTTCTAAGCTGTTTCTCTTTGTTGACATCTCAAACCTCCTGTGCGTGGCTTATTCCATACCATTTGCTGTGAAGGTCTTAATCACTTGGAAAGTGGAAAGAATACTGGTTCTACTCTAGATTGAGGATGGATATTCTAATAAGGCTATTCCTATACTGTATAAATAAAAGGATTTGTGTTAGTATAGTAAGCTTTACAGAAAATAATGCTTATTAAAATAAGGTGAACAGTAAGGGACACACAACTACTTTAAAGAGATTCTGTCAGGATTTCTGTGGTGTAGATTTAATTTCTAAAGGTGGCCATACACTGAGACATCCGCTTGTTTGGTGATGTAGGGCCCCATACACAAGCCAATAAGCTGCCAACTCGGTCTGCAGCTTTTATCGGCCTGTGTGTGGCCACCTTAAATCACACTGTTAACATCACAAATAATTCACTGTATCATATATTTTACTCCCTAACCAATAGGTGTATTTTTTTAATTGTAATATTGGTGTGTAGGCAGCGATCTAAGGTCATTGTGCCTGATCCTGTGCTTTTCAGCAACAAAATAAAACTACTTTCAGATAAGCTATTGTTTTTCCTACTCAATGCAACAGGAAGAGTCACAGTGGGACTTGGAATTTTACTATTGAGTGCTATTCTCATATATATCAGGGAGCTGTTACATTGTGTCAAGGTGCTGTTATTTGGTTACCTTCCCATTATTCAATTGATAGGCTGCTGGGGGGTGATAATACTCCAACTTGCAGTGCAACTGTAAAGAGTGACTGAAGTGTACCAGAACACAAGTCACATGGGCTGAGGGCACCTGTGAAACTAACAACATGACTAGTCCCATGTAATTACATATAAAAGATGGATTTCAGTGCAAATATCTGGTGGAGAAACGCTATTAACTGATGTGTTTTGAAAAAAATAATTATATGTTTTCCCATGACAGAATACTTTTAAGTTGAAACTAACTAAAAAGTGATTTTATAGATGAATATATCTGTTTAGCAAATGTCCCTTGAAATGTTGACTTCCAGAGAAAGTTATGCAGTTTCTAGAATTTTGCAGCTTTCTATACATTGAGTATATCTGTAACCAGCAAACATATCAGGCAATGAAAGGATATTAGAAGAGAAATATATATCATTATTTTTGATATTAAGAACATTTCAGTATGACAAGTCGCAAAGCAGGACTTACATTTGTATGTCCAGAAGAATTCTCTTCTCTTCTTCCACATGTATACCCCAAATGCAGTCCTGCCCCTTCCCATAAGCTTCTGGCCAGTTTGGGGACAGCACAACTCCAGCTGAGTCTGTGATCTCTCCACTGCAAACAGCTGGGTATATGACAAGGGAGAAGAGGTCAAGACTCTTTGGCTTATTCATTATATCAAACTTCTTCTACACAACACATCAAATCAATTAACATATTCTATCATCAAATGACTAAGGGGCAGATTCATTAAGGGCCGAATTGAAAATTCTAATTTTCAAATATTTTTTTATGATAAAAACTGTTAAATTTGACTAGGGAATTATCCAGACTCAATTCGAGTTCCTTTAAAAAGTTCAAATTCGATTTTCGAGATTTATCATACTCGGGCCCTTAAAGAATTAGAATTCGACTTTTTGCCACCTAAAACCTGCAGAATTACTGTGTATGTTATTATTAACATGTATTTATATAGCACCAACCTCTCAATGGGAAAGGTGCAGTGACCAATTTGGAGATGTTTGTAGCCTTCCTGACATTCGAGTTGAGTATGGTCGAATTTGAATCGAATTCGATTTGAGTTTTCAGTCGTTAAAAATATTCTATTTTTAAAATAAATTTCCCCCAATCGAATTTAGAGTAAAATCGAATTCATGTGAGTTAAAAAAAAACTCACATGAATTCGAAATTCGAGTCTTGATGCCTCTATGAATAGTTGAAACTAGTGGTCTCTAATTTGCACAGAATCCTCCATTTGTGGTCTACAATCTTCCCAGGATCCACCATCAAGGCTGTAGAAGTAACAGGAGATATATGGGCTGCAGATCACTCAACTAGACTAAACATTTGTGTAGTTGTATAAATATAAATATGTTTGACTAACGTTTGGCTAGTGGAAAAGCAACATAGGTGCTTCTTCAAAGTGAGGAGAGTGAGGTTGGAGAACGCCCTGCAGAATGATGTTATGATGACTGATTCTGTTAAAGCCTTTAAGAGTTGCTTGGATGATTTCTAGGCATAACATCCTAGGCTATAGGGATACGAAAATCTACAATTAGTACAGATATGGGTATATATAGTTGATTGAGTGTTTGAAGGGTCAGTGTGTGTGTGTATGTATGTGTGCTGGGTTTCATTTGAAGGGGCTGAACTTGATTTAATTTTGATTTTAATTTTTCAACCCAACTTAACTGTTTAACTATGTAATTTAAAAAATGCTACAGCAGCTTTTCTACTGTAAATGAAACATATATATGGTAACTGCATAAATGATCTTTTTCATGTTGAATATAAAAACTTTACTGTAAATCCCAACACCCACAATGATTTCCCATCCCCACGATTATGACCTTGTTCTCACCCCTGCATGCTGGTTCTGTCTCATTCCATTGTGGGTCTCTGGGGTCTTGACATTCGATGATGGTGGATCCTTGTTCCAGTGTGTATCCAGCATCACATGTAAACTCCACTACAGTTCCCAAAGCAAAGGAAGGGTCACTGCTAGTGAAGTTCCCATATTTCATAAATGGTTCATAACAGTGACCTTGTTCGTATGCTGCAAAGAGAGTAGCAAAACACAACCATTTTATTGGAGCACGATTTAGTGGCCTTTGAAAGAACAAAGTTTATTGTTTCTTATAAGATATCAAACATTTTTTCGTAGGACAAGTCAAGGGCAAATGCAAGAATGGACCAAATAAAGACAAGATAGGTTGCGAGTAGCTTATAGTATATTAAACTGCAGCTTTGAGCTATTACTATTGTCTAAAAATGCCTTTCTTTTTCTAGGATCCCTGTGACTATATGTTTACATATATAAAGAAGCGGTCTGTGTCAGAGCTCACCTGACTTCCGTGTGCCTCCTCTGCTGCTGGCCCTGCGAGACGCCGGACACTTCGCGCCGGTTCAACTGCTGCACAACTGGAACATCTTCGGTGCTAATCAGAAGGAAACAGCCACACAATCTCCATAAAACTTCATGGCTTTATTGTGGCACACATACAGGGGCAGATTTACTATTATTCACTAAAAATCCCTAGAATTAGTTCGAAATTCGACAAGCATTCGACTATCAAATGCTTATCGAATAGTTTTAAAAGGAAACTGTCATGGGAAAAGATGTTTTTTTTTAAATGCATCAGTTAATAGTGCTGCTCCA
>CM044434.1:24175412-24194034 GCA_024363595.1 Xenopus borealis | reverse complement strand
TGCAGAGCAGTTAGGGACCGTCTGACAATTGCTATCCACAGAAGTAAATGAAGGAAGACATAATGTAATACCGGTAAATAAATATTTATTGGTGGTGTATCAATACGACCATGTATATAAATATAAAAAAAAAGATGTTTACACAATGAAATGTTGTGGCTGAGTGCTGAAGTATTCAGCCGCTGCTCTGTAAAAAGGCTTTGATGTTGTTTGGATTGTGGATGGATGGAAATCCCTATAATGCCCCAATAGTGACGAGAGTAAACAGAACATTAGGACAGTGTAAATAGATAAATGTGAGATGTGCAGTTCTCACTTATGGGCACGGGTGGATGAATTTAGCAGTCACTTTAATGCTTTCAGTGGCTCAGGCATGTGATTCAGCAGAGGATTGGGGCACAGCTGGGAATAAAACAAGGTGTGCAGGGTCCGGCCAGAAGTTCTTCTGTAGAAAGTGATGAATTAACTGAAATAAAGTTATAATGCCCCATCTCCATCTTGCACTGGATTTCCTGGGTTGGGTGTTTGGCACCACTCATTAACTCACAGCTTGATTAATGAGCCGTGCTGTTTTCCTAATGGGACCCATAAAATATTTCCTCTTGTGTCGGTGCCACTTGTCTCCAAAGCGCAATTGGTATCAGAGAAAGTAGGGAGAGAGCTCCTGGGAGACCAGGGGGAGAAAACGAAGAGGTGAGGAGTAATTGCAGACCCTTATTCACACATCCCAAAGTCGCTCTGTTTGTAGGTGACATCTCTCATTAGTCTCTGCAGGGAGCAGAGCACAGAGCTGGAATATAAATCTGCAAGCACAAATGTTCAGGCAACACATTTATAGAATAATTTAGTGTAATTGTAGGCAGAATTAAGCAGCCTGTAACTGTGAAACTGGGACATAAAGATATATTGTAACTGATACAATCCTTTGTACAGTTTTTATTCACAAACATTCCTCTTAGGGATGCACCAAATCCACTATTTTAGATTCGGCCGAACCCCCAAATCCTTCCCAAAAGGTTTGGCTGAATCCAAACCCTGATTTGCATATGCAGTTTATGGGTTTGAAGGGGAAAACATTTTTTACTTTCTTGTTTTGTGCCAAAAAGTCACATGATTTCCCTCCCTGGCCCTTATTTGCATATGCAAATTAGGATTCGGCTTCAGCTGAAAAAGGCCGAATCCCGAACCGAATCCTGGATTCGGTGCATCCCCTGAAGACTGTGTGTCTTCTATTTCAGGCCTCATTAACATCAAGCTGATATGTCAGGAGCTGTTCACCTTTGAATTAACTTATAGTATGATGTAGAGAGTGATATTCTGAGACAATTTGCAGTTGGTTTTCATTTTCTATTCTTTGTGGTTGTTGAGTTATTTGGCTTATTATTCAGCACCTCTCTCCATTTCCAATTTGTCCATCTGGTTGCTGGGGTCCAAACTACCCTAGCAACCATGATTTGAATAAGAGACTGGAATATGATTTATAGAAGAAGTGAATAGAAAGAGGAGTAGCCTTACAGAGATCTGTAGCCTTACAGAGCATTTGGTTCTTGGATCGGGTCAGTGACCCCCATTTGAAAGCTGGAAAGAGTATGAAGAAGGCAAATAAAAAAACTATAGGTAATAATCAATTGAAAAGTTGCTTAGAATTGGCCATGTATAACATACTAAAAGAAAGGTGAAGCACCCCTTTAATATCTGCATGAACAACTTCAAACTAAAGCAATTTTCATTAAGGCAACCCCTAAAGATTGCATGAAATCTATATCTGTTCTGCTATACTTTGCAGTGCCATACAGTAGAGTTCAACAGCAGTGGGGCAAACAGAGTCCCCCGTGTGAACAGTACCATATCCTCCAGTGTATTTAAAATGTGTCTGACTAGTCAGACCAATCATAAGTCCAGTAATGACAGAAAAGCCATGGGGGCAAATTCACTAAAGGGTGAAGTGGCTAACGCTAGCGAAAATTCGCCAGCGTGACGTTATTTCGTAACTTCGCAAATTCACTAACACTGATTCTGGTGAATTTTCGCTAGCGAAGTCAATAGACTAGCGCAACTTCACACCCTAACGCCAGGCGAAGTTGCGCACTGATGAAGGATCGTAATTATGCTAATTCATTAAGATGACCATTTTACAGAATGTTACCACTTACGCTAGACGTTTGAAAAAAGAATGGAAATTTTTTCTAAGTTCCAGAAAAACACTGGCGTCTTTTACCTTTTGTAGGGTAATAGCGAAATTTTTTTTGGGGGGGTTACCCTCCTTCCCCCACTACATTTCCTAACATATGGCAACTCATCTATACAGGGGGCACATGTAGGGCAATAGGACAACTTTATTTATTAAAGGTTTCCTGGGCTTGTGTAGTGGAATGTAGTGGCTGTAACATATACTTCTATTAGACTTTGAAATTTGCGCCGTATGCAAATTAGGCATCGCAAGCGTAAATGCGCTTTGCCTGGCGAAGTAACAGTAGCGCAACTACGCTACCGTTCGCTGACCTGAGCATAACTTTGCACTTTAGTGAATTAGCGTAGTGCTGGCGAAAATTCACCTGGCGAAGTGCGGCGAACGTTACAGAAGGCAACGCATTTTCGCCGCTTAGTGAATTTGCCCCATGGAGTGACAGTTTCTTCATAGAAACAGTTGGTCACATTTATGTGTCTCTTCACTAATTTGAAATCACATTTGATGAACATATAAGGGCTAATTTACAGCTGCTAAGAAATGTTGAATGAAGTTTTTTACCATCTGCACATTTTTTCTCTCGGCCACAGCAAAATCTTACTACAAAAAAACCATAGAAACCAAAAAAGAAAATGTACTTCAAAGTATTATGTGCAAGAAAAACAGCCCATTCACTTCAATGCAATTTGTGAATGTTTTCCACGGTTTAGTAAAATTTCCATCAAAGCAGGGCAAGTATTAGCCCACTAATCACCTGGGCCCTCTGGTGGTGCCCAGGGCCGGTTTTACATAGCGGACGCCCTTAAGCCCGATGTCGTTCGTCGCCCCTGTTGCCTCCCTTTTATTTGCTCAAATTTTCCTTATCGGACGGAGCAATGGGGATTGGCGCACACGAGATTTAAAAATATTTTGTATCTTCTGCGCATCCCCAGTGTTTCTGGACCAATGTGGGTGTGCCCCCTAAAATCCTGCTGCCCTAGGCCCAGGCCTAGGTGGCTTCTCCACAAATCCGGGCCTGGTGGTGTCAACAATTAAAATGGAGCACCAATGAAAAAAACCCATGCCTTACACCAGTGTTGGACTGGGGCATCAGGGGCCCACCCAAAAACCTTACACTAGGGGCCCACCAAAAAATTTTAGAACAGGGGCCCACTCTCAGTACTATTATTCTTCCTCCTCTACTCATTCAACTTCTATTCTTCTAGTGTATTTTCTTTACATACTATAATCTATTATTACATCTATTTAGCCTCTAGAAATAGAGAATGGCCATGAACTTGGCCAAATTAGCAGCATGAGGGCTCGCTGACACCTGGGCCCACCGGGACTTTTCCTGGTATCCTGGTGGGCCAGTCCGACACTGCCTTACACACTGCCACACCCCTGATCCACTTAACCATGACTAGTTATGACAAAACTCTGTTCAGATGACACCCAATCCTTCCACAGCAAATCTACCCCTTTCACAACCTGCACCTTTCCATCTCAGGACCCCAAGGTCGGCCTGGGAGGCTCAGAGCCCACTGGGGTTGACAGAAGAAGGGAGGTTGCAGCAGGAATAATCATCTGGTATCTGGTGCATATCTGGCCGAAGGGGCCCACAAGTGTCATGGGCCCACCAGGTTTTTTACCGGTGTCCCACTGGCCCAGTCCAACCCTGCAGGGCCCTCCTTTGCCACAGTGCCCCTGTCAGCAGTAACCCATGTAGCCCTTGAAGGCAGCCTTGTGCCTAAGAATTAGATACTAGGGATGCACCAAATCCAGGATTCGGTTTGGGATTCGGCCAGAATTCGGCCTTTTTCAGTAGGATTCAGATTCGGCCGAATCCTTCTGCCTGGCCGATCCGAATCCAGGGAGGGAGGGAATCCAAATCCAGGCCAGGGAGGGAAATCATGTGACTTTTTGGAACAAAATAACAAAGTAAAAAATTTATTCCCCTTCCCACCCATAATTTGCATATGCAAATTAGGGTTGGGGTTCGGTGCGGTATTCTGCCGAATCCTTCAGAAAGGATTCGGGGGTTCGGCCAAATCCAAAATAGTGGATTCTGTGCAATGCATCCCTATATACAGACATCATTGTGACATTCAGTTCAGCATATGATGAAAATGACACAGGTGCATCCCCAGCTGATACACAACAAAAAAACCTGTGGGGTCCCAGAAGATTTAATAGGCCTGTTTGGTATGTGGGTTGAGCAGTCTCCTATGTTTTCTGTGTGTGGAAGAATTAGATCCACCGCCATAAACTAGCACTTAGGTCCATCTGTCTTGGTATTTTGTGAGTCATTTGATGTTTGGGGCCCCAGGAGGATGATTAAAGTACAAAATAAATGTTATTTTTAATTTCGTATACTTCGGGAGTGTCCAAGTTCAATAACAGCTACAGGCTGGGCACCCTTCATGTAAGCAATTCTTTTCTACTTGATTCATTATTAGGGAACCCTTCTAAATCTGACATTACCTGGAAAATTAAGTTTAGCCCTAAGTAACCAAAATAATAGGATAACGTATATGCTCAATTGCTGTCTACACAAAGTGCCACATAAATACAGCAGGTGGCAGTAAAGGCCATTCTGATTGGTCATGGATTTGCAGGAAATTTCATGTCCTCTCGCATTTTTCCTTGACCTGAGGATCAGAATAAAACTCCTTGAAGCTTATCCTAAAATACTGCCTGTTAGATATAAACGTGTAACCTATTATTTCATTACACAGTAGCACTGACAATGGGAGCCGGATAATCCGAGCGTAGGCCGACCCTCCTGATATATAAAGCTGTGGATGTGCTCAGTATCAGGAATAAAATGTACCAGCCCAATAACAGGGGCTCACTGGCAGAACTATTTTTATCTATATAGGCGAGGGAATGTCAATCTTACCGAACTAAGGAAACAAAGGAAGGAATATGGTTTTAGAAAAACAAAGTTGGGGGCCCTCTACAATAGGAACATTGGCGGGCAGCAGGTACAATAGGAACAGGTTTAGAAATATCACAGAGAGAGGGGCAGCTAGACGTTTTAAATTCAAGCCCCGATTGGAGGTCCAACTTTTCTTTTCAGGGTTCTAACAAAAGTTACAGCTGTAGGATAAGATTGGTGTTATCAGCCATTCATCCATAGTTCTAAGAATATTTAGGACAGCAAATATGCGTTTGTCCCAACTTTCACCCTAATTAACCTTCAAGCTGGAATTTCAGGTGTATCTAGGAGAATATCAGTTAAATGTATACATTAGTGCAGTGGTCCCCAACCTTTTTTTTTGGCCCAGGGACCGGCGTAGCTCCAAATTTTTTTATGCAAGGACTAGGGTGTCGGGGGGTTGGGAGGGGTCGCTAGGGGTCGGTGTCCAATTCTGGCTCGCCCAGCATCCAATTTGGGTGTGCTGGCGTTAATTGGTCGCTAGGCTCGCGGTCCAGTTCAGGACTGTTCATGGGCGGTTCTCCGCCGCGGCCCAGTGATTGGGGACGCATGTATTAGTGACATGTTAAAGGAAAACTATACCCCCAAAATGAATACTTGAGCAACAGATAGTATATATCAAATTAAGTGACATATTAAAGAATCTTACCAAACTGGAATATATATTTCAGTAAATATTTCCCTTTTACATCTCTTGCCTTGAACCACCATTTCATGATGGTCTGTGTGCTGCCTCAGAGATCACCTGACCAGAAATATTTCAACTCTAACTGTAACAGGAAGAAGTGTTGAAGCAAAAGACAGAACTCTGTTTGTTAATTGGCTCATGTGACCTAACTTTATAGTTTGTTTGGTATGTTTGTGTGCACCGTTGGATCCTAGGATCCCAGGAGGCCGTCCTTATTTTTTAAAATGGCCATTTTCTATTTATGATTACCCAATGGCACATGCTACTAAAAAAGTATATTATTATGAAAATGGTTTATTAACATGAAGCAGGGTTTTACATATAAGTTGTTTTAGGCAATATCTTTCTATAGAGACCTACATTGTTTGGGGGGTATAGTTTTCCTTTAAGCAATTCCATTAAAAGAGAACAGAGGAAATAAATTTTTACATGACAAGAAGAAGGAATGACTGTTGTCTTGGGGGAGACTATGCTGTTTCTTGTTCCATCTGGATCATTTCTCCATCAGCTGTAAGGACTGAATCCACCAATATTTGGGTGGCTTATTTCATTATTGGAAATATACCTAAAATTTTAATTTAGATATAAAATGCATTTATATATTATATACATAAGGACACTTCCCCTTGTGCAGTGAATACCAAACTGTGGGCTTTCCCCCATGGGTATAACTATATTCATGAGGGGTAAGCCAGGGTAGAAATATAGACATCCTTCATTCTACCCCATTCAGAACACAAGTTAGGAAGCATCGGTGTTGCACTTTGCATCTAGCACCAGGTGCAGAGAGTAGACACGTACAAGTGTTTTTAAAATTAATCTCTTTTATGATTCTAAAATGGCCATACATTATAAGATGCGCTCGTTTGGCAAGGTCACCAAATGATTGGACCTTTTCCATGTTAAGGTGACTATACACTTACAATTTTTCCCACAACCACTGGCCGTACGAAAGATCTTTCATACATTCTACTAAAGTTTAGAGCTGAATTGTCAGCTATGCAGGTAAAAAACAAAAATAATTATGTAGCTCTAGCATAACGTTACAATGTTCGAGGTCTTTCAAAGGTATCAAAATTTTCGGTCTTGTCTGATCAACAAGACAATTGATATCAAAAGCTTTTTACCGTTGACTCCCATCACACACACACACCGATTATCGTGGAAAAGATCATTCGTATGATAATATTGGTGCATCTATGGCCACCTTTATGCCAACCAAAGTTGGGTGATATTAGGCCCATCCGATGCTCTTTAATCTAATGTAATATTCAAAACTGCCCAATCCACATCTGGATTATTTTTGGCCAGATGTCCTTTGGGCTGCCCTGCTGGAGAATAGAATAAAGCTGGAAATGCTGTATTTTGTATACTAAACATAAACATGAACTTACTGCACCACAAGCCTAATCAAACAAATGATTTATGCTTTCAAAGTTGGCCACAGGGGGCTGTCATCTTGTAACTGTGTTATACATCTTTGCAAGACCAAGACTGTGCACATGCTCAGTGTGATCTGGGCTAAATGATCAAAACAGCACAAGTCAAATAATATCTGCCAGAAGCCGATACAGCAAGACTGATTAATAATCAGAATATACAGACCGCACTGGGTCCTGTGTTGTCATGTAATCTAATGTGGATTTTATAGTTTTTGTATTGTTTAATACAAACTTTCTCCAACTCTGCAGAACCAGTGGCTGCAGCAAAATAACAAAGCTGCTTGAATTCTGAAAGGCTGGGAAGTAAGGCGGGGGCTCCCCCTGCTGTTCATAAGTATGATTGTTTTCCTGCACAGCAGTTAGGGACCATCTGACAATTCATATCCACAGCAGTAAATAAAAGAAGAATTTCACTGCATACAGTTACAGCATAGTTTTTTTATGAAAAAAAAGGGTAGACATTTTTTAATTAAAGTATATTGGAGATAGATTTATTTTTCATTAAAGAAAGTAAAAATGGGATTTTATTTTTATGCCTTTCCTCGTCCTTTAATTCTGCCTGTGTATGGCCACCTGTAGTGCTGTAGCCCTCATGTCCTGGGCTGAAGTAAATTTCTCTTCTACGATATCATATTTACTTTTTTCTGATGTGCGGTGGTGCTTCATTACTGTCCTACTTAACCCAACTACTGCACCACAATGTACACCCATTATAGAAAGCTTTGGCTCTGTAGTGGAAATACACCAATCTGACCTGATCTATACGGAGAGAACACTGGTTATTATTTACCAAATACTTTTACAAGGAAGATGTAAGCACAATTGTAAAGCAGTTTTTCACTGTTAGAAATTGGCAGTGCCAGCAACACCGATCAATACTGTTTTTTTCAAGCCGTCCTTATTGGAAGACACAAATTAAAAGCTGGGATCTCTCCTTGTGTCAGAGAGATATATTGATATTTATTCATCCAGGTTAAACACTCAATTGGCAGCAGCCACAGACTCAATAAAGGCTATTAATGTGAAATAACCATAGGCATGCTGTAAATTCCCCAGGAAAAGCAGAAGTGCATGTATCAGGCTGATAGCACACCAACACACAGATGGGAAGGAAGATGAAGTATTTATAGACTTTAAATCCTTTAAGCACTTAAGGATCTGTAAGGGATACTTAGATCTTCAGCTCCTAAATGAGGGGTAATTTGCTCTACAGAACGCAGTGTGCGAAGTGTATAACAGGCTGCAATTGGCTACAGGTCTGTGTACTTTGTTTGCCCCCTAGTGCTCACTCTACAAGCAGATTTTACCCAGAATTCTGCACCAAGTGGCAATTTAAAAATCTTGTGTTCAATGTAGAAAGCAGCGTCATGGGGCTTAGGCCAGACCTGTTCCTCCCATTTGCCACCTACCCACCCCTTAGTGCCACCCTAGGCACTGGATCATGCAGTGCCCCTCAACATGTGGAATGACTTCACATGCATGATGTCAGAGATGTCACTTCAGTTGAAACATCACTTTCGGTGCTCCAACAGGGCCCTGTACCCCTCACCTCCAGCATCACCAGGTTTAAGCGTTAAGTCCCTGCGGCAGCTGAAATACATTTTTTCAAATATACAGGCACCCGAGAGCTACCCCAAAAGCTTCTATCCTAGGTACAGGCCCTGGGGTGCCTATATATATAAATACAGCCCTGAATTGAGTTGGCCTCTATGCATAATGCTGGTTCGTGCTTGCTTTTATGGCACTCGTTGCAGAGTGCAGCATTCCCTGGGGCTTGTTAGCACTCCAGCACATGTGCATCGGGGATCAGTAAGTGACCCATATAATGAGGGAACAGGAACAAAAGATTACAGCAATCCAGTGCCAATCAAATGTTATGTTTAAATTCTCTTACATGCAATCCCCAGAAACCTGAAAGCACTAGAATATGGGACGATCATAACCCTTAGAATCCATTTTAAGCAAATAATTGATTTTTTCCCCCTCTATTTTAATAAAACTGTACAGGTACAGGATTCAGTTCATCCATATCGATGGCATAACAATCCTTTTCTGTTTATTTTAATTTATTTTTAACTAGGCTTATGGTATGAAGATCCAAAGGTCCCGAGCATTCTGGTATGTCCCACACATGTAACTTGTGCTTGATCCAAACTAAGCTGCATTAATCCATATTGATGACAAAATAATCTTACTGGGTTTATTTAATGTTTAAATGTGTTTTTTAGTATAATAGATTAGATCCTATACCCGTCTATTATTACAATCTTCCTAAAGATAGACTCACTGCCTTGCAGTTCCAAGAGATGCTGATGACTTGATGATGATGACTTTTCCTTTACCATTACATAGCATAGGTCAGGGATGGGCAACCTGTGGGGTTCTCGAAGTTATTGAACCATCTCAAATCTGTTATAAGTTGTAGTTTAACATCTCCATCTTATTAACTCAATACAGCGTGAAGTCTCTGCTTCATCATTCCAGTCTCTTGTTTGTTGCAGTCTGCTTTTGTTGTAACGCACGTAAATGAAAGATTTAGGTTTTGTGCCAACTTCCATTAATACTTTAAAATGTATCACTGTGCACCACAGATGCCCATAGATGATATCTCAAGTAGTTTCTTTTGTGATACAATTGCTTGTATAGAATTGTATTATCTGGGAGATAATTGATCTGTTCCTTTGAAGTTGTGTTAGCCTGATGTGCACAATTTTGCAGCAATCTCACGTTCAGCTAAGAAGGAAATAACTTGCTCTGGAGAGGAACATTTCTAATCCCCTTCACCCCATACGAAGCTTTTGCTGCATATTAAAAATACAAAATAATAACAGTATGCTAGAGTTATCTTTTGCTAGATCATTTCAGGCTTCTAATGAAGATTCCCTTGGCACCTTATTCCTCTGGGAATGCCCACAGTATGTTGAAGTTGGGGAAAGATCTCCAGCAGTGCCAGAGTGGTCACAACTACGAGGTGATAAATCTTGCACTTATATTTCATGAGGTTGAATGTCCAAAATGTCATTTGATCATGCAGTTGTGTGACCAGATTGCTGTTCTCCAGTTGACTTACCCTTTGGTTTAATCAGCTTGAATGTGAAGGTGCCTTTAGCTGTTCTCCATATGGGGGCAATAAAACAGTAACATATCTCTTGTAGAAGTTATAATATAACAATAATGTAATTGTATAACCATAAATACTTTGTTTAAATGTAATTGTGTAATTGTCGTAACAATCCATTGATTTACAATCATGGATTATTTGTCTGCTTGCTCTAAGTTACAGGAAACCTAGTAAGAGGAGAGAGTCATGGTTTTTATGGTGTAGTTTTTATTTCTAAATTACACTGCAAATAATTCACTCTAACACAAGTGTATTTTCTTTAGTTGTGATATTGGTGTGCCATCTCAGGTTATTTTGCCTGGTCATGTGCTTTCAGAAAGAGCCAGCACTTTAGGAGGGAACTTCTTTCTGGCAGGCTGTTGTTTCTCCTTCTCAATGTAACTGAATGTGTCTCAGTGGGACCTGGATTTTACTATTGAGTGCTGTTCTTATATTGAAAAAATTAGTAAATGGAGGGCACATTAGAATAAGTGGCATAACAACGCTCATATAAGCTAGTTCCAAAGTACTACTTAAAGGGATACTGTCATGGGAAAATATGCTTTTTTCAAAATGCATCAGTTAATAGTGCTGCTCCAGAAGACTTCTGCACTGAAATCCATTTCTCAACAGAGCAAAGAGATTTTTTTATATTCAACTTTGAAATCTGACATGGGGCTAGACATATTGTCAATATCCCAGCAGCCCCTGGTCATGTGACTGAATGAGACATGGGTTTTTACTATTGAGTGCTTTTCTTACTTCTACAAGGCAGCTGTTCTCTTATGTTAGGGAGCTGTTATCTGGTTACCTTCCCATTGTTCTGTTGTTAGGCTGTTGGGGGGGGGTGATATCACTCCAACTTGCAGTACAGAAGTAAAGAGTGATTGAAGTTTATCAGAGCACAAGTCACGTGACTTGGGGCAGCTGGGAAATTGACAATATGACTAGCCCCATGTCAGATTTTTGTCATACAAGGGGGGTTGTGGGCCGCCAGTTGGACAGCACTCTAATAAGGGAAGCCACACTTACAGAATAAGAATAAGAAGAAGATGCCTCGTACCATATGGTGCGGTGTACACTACACCATATCGTACAAGTGCATCATAGTTTTGGCTTCTACTCTCGTCTGGGTCACATGACTTTGAAGGTAGCACCGATAAGGAAATACAAATAATTGCAACAACCCGTGAGTGTATTGACTCTACCCTTACAGAATAGACTGATTTCTGTATCCAACTGTAATACCCAATAGCCATAAATATCTTGTAAAATATACCCTTAGAAATTGAGTTTTATGATGTCCGATGACTCATGGTATTATAAAAATATAATGTACCCCATGTTATAGAATATGAGAATATTAGAAGTCACTTTGGAAATCCATATTTAGGTATAAAAGCTCTCTGCCTTCAGCATCACATCTCTATAAAGTCATGGGACTCCTCAGAGACTTTATTTTACGTAAGGGGGTGAATTTTTCCCTATATAACACTTTAGGGATCGGTAACTTTTTTTATCAACCCCCTTATGACACAGCATCTAGGGGGTTGATAAAATCTCTTTCTAATTTGCAAGTAGGGCAGTTTGTAGGCTGCAGAGGGAGCTCAGTGTGTGCTGCCTCTAAAGGGATTTGCATGTTCATGAGAAATGTCTCAGTCACCAACCTTGAAGAGTTTTCCTGAAATTCATTCACTTCACAATGACTTCCAAACACAATGCAGGAACCATAACCCAGCTGGAGCATTCCTTTGAAGCAAAATTAAATGGTTTTTCATCCATGGCTACTGTTAAGTTCTACTTCCACGCTCCGAATGTCACAGCGAATTGTTACGGAGAAATCCAGCAGGATCCTTGCTAAATTATAGCTGCCTCTTTGCCAAAGTGATTGTTATTAAGTAGGTTGTGCTCCAAAAGGAACAGTTGGAGCTCCGTGCATCCATTCCCTCCCCCCCTTTACAATTTTGTGATGTTCCCCATCTAAAGAAAAGCTTTGCTGGCACCGGCTGACTAGCCTGTTCCAAATTCCATTTGACTGAATTTCCCCTGGTAGAGGAATTTACAGACTGTCGCTGAGAGTTTGAAGAGCTCAGATAAACACTATTAGGGCCTGTAGAGATGGGTGTTTTGGCATGCCTCTAAACTGTAGGGCCTTCTGGTTTATACTAATGGAAGCTGGCAACTTAAGACTAACAAATGTAAGAAGAAGAATGAATAAAGAGAAGAAAAATATTGCAAACTACATCTACCATAAGTATTATGATGTGGTAACCCTAAATATAGGACAAAAACAAAAGGTCCTCTGCACTCAACCCATTATCAATACATTAAGGACATTGAGAGATTTTAAGCTTTAAACAAAACAGGGATTGTTTGTCCATATATTAAAGCTGGCCAACTACGTCAAAGTCATCCACGGTACGGCCAGTCCTACACTCAACTTGTATCTGATTCCTTAAGAATTCTATTGCTTCATTATACATTTTACACAGGGTTTTACCTGCAACTTACTTGCTGCTTCCAAGGCATAGGCCCTACATACAATGTCAGTGGGCATGGGTAAAAGCCTACTAAATGCACTTGAGGTTGAATAACGGCAGGGCAAACATCTGTACTCACCCCACCACTGCCAAATAAACTCATTTACTCTGCTCAGAAGGAAATTATCATTTATGTTTTATCTGATCCAACTCATCATAAAACATAGTGATAGATGTAGTCTGCATCGAATTACACCTTCTTGGCCTTTGCAGTTGTGCTTTTAAGTTAATCATTTGCTGATTTAATTCTATAACATTTTCTGTACACTGAAAGCTTCCAGAATGCAGCTTTCCACTGATAACGCTGTGTGTGAGGATCAGAAATGTATTTGCCAATAACAAAAAAACCATGAAGTTGCAGGACACCTGACATTAAAGCTATGTTTAAACAGAAGGGATATAAGGGCTCATTAGAACTTTGCATTGGATTAAAGTTCTGCTGCAGAGGGCAGTGCTTACAGGTGCCGTATGCAGGTGCTTGATTCTGGGCTGCATCTAAAGAAGCAAACAAGGGTCCAAAAACATGTCACCCATATTTTGCACTTTGCACCCTTATTAAGTGCACCATTTAATGTGCTTGGTTTCACTTAAATTTAGCCATTAGTGTCTGGTGCATAAGAGAAGTACAGCACATCTATGAAAACATTATATTGGTTTGAATGTCATAACACAGTGAAAAAGAGGTAAATTTGAGTGCACAGTAGAACCCCCATTTTACATTTTTCAGGGGACCTGAAAAAAATTGTGTAAAGTCCAGAAAAATGTAAACTCAGGAAAATGCATTATGCATATTATATAGGTGGGGAAACGTAAAATCAAGGGATGCAAAATTAAGGTTTTACTAACAGTATAATAATCTATTCCAGGGGGGCAGTAGCAAAAGCAAGACAGGTAATTTACAATCATGCTTGCCAGGTCCAGGTCTCCTGTTACTCCCTAAGGTCTGCGTGATGTGCACGTTATGAGGGAGGGAATGGAGTAACTACATGTTGACCCCTGCCTGCCCCTCATAAATAAAGAACTGTTGTACTTCATGGAGAGGTGCAGGTCTTTGTGCTCCATTCTGAAGAGCAACAACCTATGGCCTGGCTTGCACTTGCTTTTTGCACTTTTTTCAGAAAAAGAGTCCTAACATTTATTGCACAATTAGCATCAAAATAAAGGAACCAAAATTAATTTGTGCCATAGTAGTCGCTACTTGTCCATTTTCTACTCAAAAATCAAGGCAGTCTCCACACAGCTATTAGTCAAATAAATAAGATCAGCCCTGAAAAGCTTTAGATCTCATCACCCACCACCAACATCTGCAGATCACTGGAAGATAAAGGCATGATGGTAATTGTCTGGATATCATTGTGTTCGCTTAAAGGTCCAACAAGATTATTTCCTCCAAAAACACAATAAAAGAGCATAAACTAACATGTAAAGAAGTGAAAGCAGGAGCTATGAGGTGGACCAAAACACAGACAACTAATTGATAATTATTAGACAATGAAAACCAAATGAATGACCAAAAGTATTCATACCCCAGCTGCCAATTCTGCCCTAGCTGAAGGTGCAATGATATTCTGGGAGCCCCAACCTTTTGCATTTGAATGGATTCTGTAACTAATACCACTGCAACGGGACAACTACCGTTTGAAGAAACTTACAATGTAGCTTCAGCAGTTACAAAGATTGAATATAAGACATCTTGAATGTGTTAAAGGACAAGGAAAGTCTGAAATAGAATAAGGCTAGAAATGGTGTATTTTGTATACTAAACATAAACATGAACTTACTGCACCACAAGCCTAATCAAACAAATGATTTATGCTTTCAAAGTTGGCCACAGGGGGCTGTCATCTTGTAACTTTGTTATACATCTTTGCAAGACCAAGACTGTGCACATGCTCAGTGTGGCCTTTGGGATTGTCATAAATTATCAAAAATAATATCTGCCAGAAGCCGATACAGCAAGACTGATTAATAACCAGAATATACAGACTGCACTGTGTCCTGTGTTGTCATGTAATCTAATGTTTCTCCAACTCTCCAGAACCAGTGGCTGCAGCAAAATAATCCTTCAAATAGAATCCCAGTTTATCTGTTTAAATCTGGCTCCATTATCTTTGTCCCTGCAGTTGGAGTTGGAAACAGTAAAGGGGATGTAAAGGCAAAAATAATATCCA
The DNA here is from genome assembly GCA_024363595.1 of Xenopus borealis. Taxonomy (NCBI): domain Eukaryota; kingdom Metazoa; phylum Chordata; class Amphibia; order Anura; family Pipidae; genus Xenopus; species Xenopus borealis. The sequence goes on along the minus strand of CM044434.1, from coordinate 24,178,985 downwards.
ATACAAATCTCTACACAGTCGCTGACTGCTCTACAGGGAAACAAAACTGCTGGAGTTCTGAAAGACTGTGAAGTAAGGCGGGGGCTCCCCCTGCTGTTCATAAGTATGATTGTTTCCCTGCCCTGCAGTTATGGACCGTCTGACAATTCCTATTCACAGCAGTAAATGAAAGCAGAATTTAACTGTATACAGCTTTTTAAATAACAGTATAATGGAGATAGATTTCTATTTCATTAAAGAAAGTTAAAATGGGATTTTAGTTTTTTGCCTTTACATGCCCTTTAAGAATGCTGTGTGAATCAAACTGTAAAAATACCAATGAAATATATTTTAATTCCAGGTTGCATGTGGAAAAGGGGTCTTTTGTACATACTTATGCATTTGACTGTATTTGCTTTAGGTCTAAATTTACTGAAAACCTTGAAATGGTGAACAGATTGTTTAGAGGACACAGAAGATGACCCATTTTTGCAGGATGGATAAATCAAACTGATCTGACACAGGGTCCATACAGTACTAGGAACATGTCCCAGCTGATCTTTTTCTCAGGTACCCTTGGCTCAGAAAATTGTGTATATGAATCAATAGAAGAGAAGGAATACACCAGCCTAAAGCTAAAATCAAATCTTTTAAAGGCAGGTGTAACATGAAATAATACTTTGGCTTTGTCACTTTAACAACATGTTTGGACACCCCTGATGTGCAAACTGAAAATGTCTCATAATTGTCTGTACTTTGTTCTTGAATCTTTATCTGACCTAGTTTAAAGCTGACCATGCCACCATTCCTTGATGGAATGATGCTAAAGTTATGGAACCTCTGCCTATCCCTGGCATAAAGGATGTTTATAAGCCTTAGGGGGAATCTAAATGTATCATTTCCTATAGCTGTTCCAGAAAATAGCTGCTGGTGACAAACAACTGACTATTGCAGAAAATATGTCTCCTTGTTTTGGGGCAATAATCAATAGCTATGTACTATCCTGTCATATAGCCTTTAACTAGAATGAAAAGGAATTCATGGAAATTCTGCATGTGTTGTTGTTGCTTCTATAACTCTTATTCACTGCAGGTATGTGTCCTGTCTGAAGTATGAACGTTCATCTAAATCTGGCCATATACTATAAGATCTGCTTGTTTGGAAAGGTTGCCAAGCAAGCAGATCTTTCACCAATATCTTCACCTTAGGTGGACAATATTGAGCTTAATCTGATTGTTGGCCCTGGCTATTTTACAGTTGCACTCATGTTGCTCAAAATGAGTGTATGACAAACATTATCCGGTCCCACTAGAGCGTCTAATCTTAAGCTCATAAAGGGTCTTTAGCGCATTAAATGGATACAGATATAGGTCATTCAGCCATAGTTACAGAATATCTATAACAGCAAATATATATATATATATATATATTCACCCCAAATCATATCTTGATGGACCTTCAAGCTGGGATTTAAGGTGTAACTAGAAGAGCAAATTACCATTCTCAACATAGCTGGCTTTCAAGCAGAGCTGACCCCTCCTCCTCCAAGGATGCTAGCCCCACACTTTGGGAACCACTGCCCTAAAGCAATGCTGAAACATCAGCATTGTGACTTACAAATAGGGTTGCCACCTTTTAAATATATTTTTACCGGCAGTGGTGGGGGGGCGGGAAGAAAGGGACAGGCTGTGACGCACAAGGGGCGTGGCTTGCTTTAAAGGGGCAAAGCCACAACCCGACGCAAGGGGGAAAGTACTTTTTTTCTTTTGTTGGGGCGGAGCTACGACCCGAGAGGGGGGAAAAAGGTACAATTTTTTGTGGGATGGGCAGGCCAGGCGTCTTTGATAGGGTTATTACAGATTTACCAGCAGCTACATTGCCGGTAAATTTGTAATACCGGCCCCGGCCTTGGCCAGCGTTTTACCGGCTAGGCTGGTAAAATACCGGCTGGGTGGCAACCCTACTTACAAACAATAATTGACCATAAAACACTACTGGTATTAAGGGAGCTATTGCATTGGTGTCAACCAAGAATGCCAAATGTCCTTTGATTTTGCCTTTGTCATTGGCAAGGATTGAACCGAAGATAACTGTTTTTGACACACAAATGCTGGCTGGAATTCCTCTACTGGAATCTGAGTGTCTGTAAGTCTTTCTGACATTTTTGGGTTTGTTTTTTTGCACAATCAGAGCTTAAGGTTTATCATGAACCCACTGTTTAAACGTATGATTTGTCTATCAACTTTTTAGTGATATTGACCATTTTAAGTCATATTGTCTTATTAAAGCTAAAGGAAAACTGTGGGAAGCTAAATATACCAATCGTGCTATACAGTATATTGGCTTCTCAAACCTAATGCAGCAGGGTTTCCAGATTGAGCACCACTTCTTATTTCACACAGAACAGAGGACATTTTATAATACAAGTTAAACTGTGGGTAGCTGCCTACTTGGCCCTGCAAACAACTGAACAATGGATACATATTACTGTGACCAATGAAAATTTTCTGACCTGACCGATCGATTTTCTGATCATTCTTGGAAAGAAATCATTAGATGCATTATATTTTGGTGCCCACGAACCTCATATTAATTCAACGGATTTGTCGGATTGCAACAACATTGGTTGTTAGGGAGAGAAAAGCCTTTAATGTCTATGGCCACCTTTAGACTATAGGCAAAATATTCAGTGTCCAAAATGAGACAGTGATGGGACGAAGCACTAGCAGACAATGAGGTCACCTATTTCTGTAAGGAGCTGATTCAGCTATCCCGGCCTTATCAGTCAGATGGATGGAAATATTAGGTCTCACTTGGCAGTATCACAAGATCTTAAGTGCTACACTAGCCAGGGCACTGACAGGGGAATGCAATCTGCTGAGGAAACCAATAGTATTTGGAACATAACTCAGACTATATAAGCTAAGAAAAACTCTAAAACAACTTCTTTCCTGTATGACACATAAAGAAAAGAATCAAGTTGTTTATATATGTTTACCGTAGTTCTAGCAGTTTTAATAATAAGGCTATTAATCGTATAATTAAAGCAACTAGCCTTATCAGTTATGTATAGTGATGGGCGAATCTCACCCATTTTGCTTCGCCGAAAAATTCACAAATTTCCAGCAAAATTCGCGAGTTGGCGAAAAAACTCGTTTTTTTTTGCCGAATTTTCGCCGGCTAATTTTTGCTGGCAGTTCGCGAATTTATTCGCCAGCAGCGAATCGCGGGAATTCGCCGCAAATTCGCCCATCATTAGTTATGTACAGAGACTGCACACACAAAAACAGAGAGCAGGACTGGATGCATACCGGCCCATGCAAGTGGCCCTCGAGTCTTGTGTAATCGTTATCATGACAAAAATTGAAAAACAAAAATGACAGATATCAGTTGGGCAGGTTTGAAAATTTCCAACATTGGTGTGTTGATGTGCATTACTTCCAATAGTTCTCCATAGTTATCCCTATGTCTGACTGGCTCTCCTAGATCTAGCTACCCCTTACTAGTCCTGACTATTATTATTATTATTATTACTAACATGTATTTCTATAGCGCCAACTTGTTTCGTAGCGCTGTAAAGTGAATGTGATTATA
>CM044434.1:24147339-24158929 GCA_024363595.1 Xenopus borealis | reverse complement strand
CTAAATCTTCAAACATTATAGTTTTTATTCCACTAAAAATTTTAATTTACAGTAAAAAAAAAAACTCGAACTTTTCGATTTCTTTGCCTTCGGAATACAGCCCCCTGTATGTCACAAACTTTGTTTGGATTTTAAGCTCTAGATCAAACCAATTTAAGTTTTCGTCCATCTCAAGTAAACTTCCGATTTGCACTTTCTCTGTCTAATTATGATCAGAATAGTTCTTATCCTTTGACAGGTACATGTTATGCGATGTGTGTAATGATTGCCTGACTGTCTGCAATCAATACGGGCCTCTGGCTCGTTTCTCTCCAATGGATCAATATTAAGCAACCTTTAAAGGGCACAATTCCACCTGGCTGCAGTAAAACATCCCATAGGCCCTCAGCAGGTTGAAGAAAAGTGTCTCCCGAGGTGGTGCAGTGAACTGAAGGTTGGGAGCCGTATCTCTAAAGCAAGCATCTCATTCTACATTCAGCAGATAAGCTTGAAATGCATTGATAAGGGCAACCAAACACCCCATTGATGGAGAAGTGAGTCAACAGAAAATGTGAAGGCTTTGTTACGCTCATGAGTTCAGCATACCTTATCACAAAAAGGTGAAACATCAGGTGCTACCCCCTCCAGTTTTATGTTATTCAGTGCAGACTTTATGTTAGAAAACAGGAAATAATCTGGAGGGATCATGTTTAATGTAGAAATCCCTATATAATACACAAAAGCCGTAAATATCTTGTAAATTATATCCTTATAAACGGTGAGTTCTGATGTCATCAGTTATAAACGGTGAGTTCTGATGTCATTTCTGTCACATGACTCCCTGAAACTTGTGTATTATAATGAATAAAGTACCCCCAGTTGCAAAATATGAGGATATTAGAAGTTACCTCGGAGTTCCATGACCTGTATAAAAACACTCGTGTTTTTATATGGTCATGAAACTCCTCGGTAACTTATAATATCCTTATATTTTACATTAGGGGGTACTTTATTCACTATATAATTGTGTTAATCCATATAATGCTTAGAATACCATCTCCTCTTATCACAATAATTGTTGAAGAGCCTATCTTTGTATTACAGTGGTTTGGGAATTTATATAAATAATGGACAATAAAACTGCTCATGAGATTATAATTAGTGATGGGCAAATTTATTCGTCAAGATCTATTCGTCCTATTTTTTTGGACGCCAACGTCCGTTCTTTGGACGCGGCACATTTTCTCCAATGAATTTCCGCTGGCGTAAAAAAACAAGACGCCACCAGCGTTTCGGGATTTATTTCGGCGAATCGAAAAGGGACAAATTCGCCCATCACTAATTATAATGTTCAGCATACATGGATTACAGGTAGGGGATCTGTTATCTAGAAACCCATTATACCCATTATACAAAAAGTTCCCAACTATGGGAAGGCCATCTCCCATTTTAATCAAATAATTGATTTTGATTAATTGATTTACGCTAGCGATGCCTAATTTGGGGTTGAATTCCCCTTTAAACAGCAATTCGCCAGGTTTTAGGTGGTGAATAGTCAAATTCGAGTACTTTAAAGGTCAGAGTATGAAAATCTTGAAAACTGAATTCGAATTTTTTTTAAAAACTCGAATCGATTTGACTCCCTAGTTGAATTTGACAGTTTTGACCATAAAAAATGTAGAAATTTCTCAATTTGAATTCAAATTTTCAGTTCCACCCTTGATCAATTTGCCTCCTAATCTCTTCATCATTGTAATTCACTAGCACTTTCATAATCAGTGTGCCCAGATATCATCACATCCAACACATGATTCTCTGTGTTCAAATGAGTATACAGACACAACACAGGTAAAGGGAATCCTCCTCAAGGTAAGTGTACATTACAGGCCTCCTTTGTGCGTTTGGGCCTTGTATTTTCCCTGTTTTCACTAATCATCTAAAGCTGAAGTTCTGTAACACCCACACAACCAAGATTGCCCACTACTTCTCTAGCTGTAGCTTCTACACCCTCAGTGCACTCTCTAACATTCCCTGCCATATCAGATGCTCACCCTCCCACAAGTGCCTTGAATATTCCACCATCTGGTGTTGTTTTAAAAATTGGATAGATAACAGCATTTTTACAAGTAGGGTTATCTGTATGTTTCAGTAAATATATTGTTTCTATCCAGAATTAACATTTAATTTCTTCTTCAAACAGCAGTGCCATCCTGGCATATGAATACGTATATGGAGGAGCTGCCAGTTCATCTGTGGAGGCATTATTTTAAAGGAGTATCCTACAAAATTTGTCTATAAAAATAGTATATACACCATTCATATCTGTTCCTGTCCACTGGCAGGCCAGGACTGAGAGTCAAAATAGGCCCTGGCAATTCAGGTAAACAGAGGTCCATTCAAGGAGAACTAAAAACCTCCCCCCGGGCTACCTCCCCCCCCCCCCCCCGTTCTATTGCCCCTAAGTCCCTACTTACCCCTCCTTCTTGGTGCCCTCCAGCGTAGTTCATGGCATCCATCTTCTTCTTCGACATCTTGTTCCTGGATTGATCACTGTCGGCGGCGCATGTACAGTAGGACACATTTGCCGGTTCCCCCTACTGTGCATGCGCCCGATGTTCACAAAGTCTTCCGATTTCTTCATGAAATCGGAAAACTTCAGGAACTTCGGAGTTTCACTTCGTGAAATCGGAAGACCGTGTCTACTAAGAAATCGGAATTGGAAGACTTCGTGAACTTCGGGCACATGCGCAGTAGGATGAACCGGCAAATGTGTCCTACTGCGCCTAATGGACCTATTTCGATTGAATAGGTCCATTGTCGATCAAATAAAAAATAATTTGAATCGTTCCATTCGATCGAAAGATTCGAACGATTTTCCACAAAATCCTTCAAATTCTTGGAACTTAGAAAACTTTTCAGGACAAGTTCTATGAGGTCCCCTATAGGCTAAAATTAAATTTTGGCAGCTTTTAGCTTAAACAATGTGGTCCTTTTGGACACAACAAAATTCAATTACAATCTAGTTTACAATCTAAAATCCCCAAAACACATACAAATGATATGATTAATTTTACCATAAACCAGTTAATCTGCCTGGATGTTTTTGAAGTGTTGGAGGAAAGCAGTGTACCCAGGAGAGACTGACATATATATGGAGGCAATATAAAAATGTCCTTGCATATAGTGCCCTGGGTGGAATCAAACCTAGGACCCCACAGCTGTAATGCATCATTTGGGTCCTAGGTTTGATTCCGGTCAGTGCACCATCTGCAACGACTTTTTATTTTTTCCCATTACATGATAAACTTATATTTTCCTTTTTAATGTCGTTAAACAACATTTACACCTACTAAAGATATAGTAGACCATCTCATGAGCTTCCTGTGAAACTCGCTGAATGTACTGCAGAATAATTTCTACAGTGTGCACAGGTACAGATTAATGAATTATGCAGTACAGATCTCCTGGGTCAGAATCATATTTATTCTGGTGACTTGGAAGTGCGCTGGCCATCCGCTTTCAATAACAGCCCTAGTTTTCTGTCAGTTGATCGTCATCCACTCTTATAAATGACAGGCAGCCTACATTCTGCAATGTAATCAGCTAAAGAATACAGATGGTCTGAGTTCTGCAGCAGTCCCCCCTGCCAACCCCTATCAAGTACCCTTGAGTAAAAAGGCATTGTGCTGGAAGCAGTATTACCTTACAATGGAATACCTCTGTGACAATGACAAATCCACTGTCCTTTTAGTTATAGAAGTGGTTTATGGGGCCACCGACCCACTTCAGGGGAATTATAATCATGTGAATCACATCTGCAGCTTTCGTAATTTATTTGATGTTTTCTACCTCTGCGGCCCTCAGTGTCAGAAGGTGAAACGTTCATGATCGATCCTCATATACTCCCATAAAACATTCTGATTCGTAGCTGGAACAACACAGGTAATACATCAGCTGATGGCTATACAATGGCTGCAGCCATGCAGAGCGCCGATCCATGGTTTTTGCAATGGCAGGTGTTCTCCTGCAGTCAGATGGTACAGCAGAGCTCACAGTATCAGTCTGTTTTAGCTGCTTAGGGTAAATAGTGGTACATTCTTCTTGTCTAACAGACTGCTGGTAAAACATCAAAGATTTAGAGTTGTTTTTTAGGGCTGCGAGGCAAACATAACAACGAACCATTGTGCTCTCTCCCTGAGATGAAGGGATCAGCTGTCTCAGGATAAACTTAAAACGCTCACTATCCATTTTATTATGCTGTATAGAAGTATCCCCTTTGTTGCTATGACATTTTGCTTCTGATAGCTATTATTGATGATCTGGGAATGAATAGATAATCTATGTAGTAAAACAATGTCACATATAACAGTTAAGTTCAAGTTAAGTTAAACAATAATTTGGGTTTGCAGAAACATTAGTCTAAAATCAACAGGGCTGCTTTTCTGTTACCTAGAGGACTCAGTGCATCATCAAAACCTTCAGAATAAAAACTAAGACTTAAGACAAAAACAAACCCTCGCTACATCCCTGATGTTTACATTTCTACTCATGACAATATAAGTCAAATTCTTTTTGGGTTACGATATTATTATCATCCAAAGAATCAGGTTTTTTGTGTCTGCTCCAAGTGAGTGTTTCTAGGTAGGAACTCTAGTTGCTGGGGTTAACCCTGTGTTGGGTTTGCCAAGAATGGCCAAATGGTTGACTATCAATGGAAAGAACCGATTACATTTCAGGTACAGAATCATAAATATTTAGGGGACATTACAAAGTGCAAAAGCTGGCGCCACCTACAGGTCTCTGGGCTCTATTTTGGAAACCTGCTTGAGTGCCACAGAGCTGTCTGCTTTTGGCAGTGCTGTATTCATGATGGTTGGGTGGTATGAGGCACAAAAGAGTCCTCCCAACCCAACATCCATAAAAAATAGAAGAAGAGAAGGTGACCATACATGGGCCGATAAAAGTCGGCAGCTTATTGGCCTGTGTATAGGGCCCTCCGACGGGCTGTCCCAACCGATATGCAGCTGAAAGTCGGACAGATGTCAATCGGCCAGGATTAAAAGTCCAATCAGATCACGGCCGCATCTGTTCATTGATGTGGTCCTGCAATCTGACCGAAGTTTTACCCTTGTTATAATCTAATCGTTGGGCCCTAGAACTAATGATCGTATCAGCCCAATATCGACCACCTCAAGGTGGGCATATTGGGGAAATATCCGCTCATTTGGCGACATGGCCAAACAAGCCGATCTCTCAGTGAATGGTCACCTTGAGTTTGTTTCCCAAAATTTCTTCTCTATCTTTTGCTTTATTTATACTTAGCATAAAAACCCTAAATTACAATAATGAGTCCATATAAAGGCAAAATCGGTTTGTAGGTGGGATCTGATCAGTATATTTCCTGACTGTGTTTTAAAACCCAGTGGGTGAACTTTAGGCTTTAGGGTAGTCCATGAAATAGAAATCTTGGTAGCAATACCGATATGGAATCTCTTACCTGCAAAACCTGTTTTCTGGAGAGCTTCCAATTGCATAAAGGCTGTCTTCCTCTAGACTCTATTTTATCCAAATTATCCAATTTTTTAAAAAAAGATTTACTTTTCTTTTGAATAATAAAACAGCACCTTGTACTTGATCCACACACTAGGATATAATGAATTCTTATTGGAAACAAATCCATCATAATGGGTTTATTGCATGTGTAAATTATTTTCTAGTAGATGGGGAGTTAGATTTATCAAGGACTGAATTTTAATTTCATGGGACTTTTCAAAAACTCCTGTGAACTCGGAATACGACCAATGGAAATTTATTAGAAAATTTCTTTTTTTTTTTAAACTCGGGTGGACAGGATCAACCCAAAAATAGAACTGAATCGAGTTTTAAAAATTTTAATCAAAGGCCGCAAACAACACCAAATTGATCCCAGGACATCTTCCATGGACTAAAACAGCAATTCGGCAGGTTTTAGGCGGCTATTAGTTGAATTTGAGTTCTTAAAGGGCCAGTGTATGATACATTTAAAAAAATCTGCAGGTTTTCGGTGCAGTAAACAGGAACATTGAGACAAAGCCTAAGATAATAGGTTACCATGCCAACAATCAGAACGTGAATCAGTGTGGCCTGCTTTTCATTTAGGTAAGCTGTCAAATAAGAAATACTCTATTTAGACTTATATTGACACACTTACATTTTTATATAAATATATAGACAAAATCCCCAAGGAACCGCCTACTGCAACATGAAAAAAATAGGTTCCCTTATCCTTCTTTATTGCTGTAAATAAAGAGCCACAAGGTTAAAGGATCTCTAGGAGGTAAGAACCTTCTTCCATTTCGGCAGAGTCACAGCATGATCTTGCCCTGGTTTTTACAATATAACTGTAACATCAGATCAAAATGGATAAATCATACGTGTCCAAGCATATCATCTCAACCCCCAGCTTCCCATTACTGTATTTCAAGTCTGCTTTTGTATCCGTGCACATTAACTACCTCTGTGTTTTTATCTGTAGTTTGGTCTGCCTGTCACTATTCATTGCCGGGGCTTTTCATTCCATAATTTGATATGTATCGCCTTATTTATTCTTCCTATTTTGTTCTCGGCTCTCCAGGTTTCTCCTTTCATTTGCGTCTGTAGTTTTCACTGTATACACAGTCAGTGATCCCTCTTTTGGTAACATTTACACAAATAAATTGTCCACCAAGTCAATATAGACATCTTCTTTTACTATCTAGCCTTTTGTTAGAGAAAAGACACACAGTTTGTGTATACAAACAAACCCATACAACTGTGCCATGAAAGGCTTACCAACAACACTATTACTAATGATGCTTGTTATGTTTTATGGCGTAGGACCTAAAGCATAAGCTGCTGAGCCAAGGGTATACTGGGGGTCAAACAAGGGCACAGAGATAATGGGACGATGTAGTGTTGATGCCGAGAGTGACATTCTTGCAAAAACATGCCTGTAGATAAGAATTAAATGCATCCACTGGCTAGACAATGATAGCAAGGAACTGTCAATTTTTAGACAATATAATCCAAGTCTGATAAATGTTAGAAATGTATATAGATATGCAGTATACACTATTTAGATATTATTTAGAAATTATAATATATATAATAATTTATATAGATATACAGTATATACTATTGATATATTATTTAGATATTATACAGGTATGGGACCTGTTATCCAGAATGCTCGGGACCTGGGGTTTTCTGTATATCAGATCTTTCCGTAATTTGCATCTTCATACCTTAAGTCTGCTAGAAAATCATGTAAACATTAAGGGGCAGATTTACTATTGGTCGAATTTCGAAGTGAAAAAACTTTGAAATTCGACCATCAAATTTTTTTGTTGGGGGGTCATTTTCGATCAATTATGGCTGTTTTCGTTAGAACGATTCGAACAATTTCACCAAAATCCTTTGATTTCTCAGAACTTAGAAAAAAATTTCAGGACAAGTTCTGTGAGGTCCCCCATAGACTAAAATGTCAATTTGACAGCTTTATGCTGCTGAATAGTCGAAGGACTTTTAAAGGGCCAATACTTTGAAATATCAAATTTTTTCCATTCAAATCGAATTTTGGGCTATTCGATAGTTGATTCTATGGCCATTTTAAGGCTCTTTCTGTAATTTGGATCTTTATACCGTGTCTACTAGAAAATCATGTAAATGTTAAATTAAAACAATAGGCTGGTTCTGCTTCCAATAAGGATTAATTATATCTTAGTTTGGATCAAGTACAAAGTACTGTTTTATTATTACAGAGAAAAAGGAAATTATCTTAAAAAATTTGGATAAATTTATTATAACGGAGTCTATGGGAGACTGCCTTTCCGCAATTTGAAGCTTTCTGGATAATGGGTTTCCTATACCTGTGTATATATATATATATATATATATACATATATATATACATATATATATATATATATCTTGATGACGGTTCAGAAGGAACGGAAATGTGTTGAGTGCCATCCCACCAAACATATTCATTCTAGCTGGCGGGAAGGCAGGGGAGACAGTTCGGCAGATTAGTTGCCCCGAAAAAGAGGAGATTTGTCACCGGACGACTAATCTCCCGAATTGCAGCATTTCTCTACCCTTAGATCTTTTGCGTAGAACATATAATAGAGCTCACTCTATTCAAATCACCAGAAATCCTTTACATGCAGAATTTTTGCAAAAGGCATTTATTTGAGTGAGCACTAATTAATCTGCTAGGAAAGGGAGCCCCCACCCCCCATATGATATATTGGATCTAACTGTCAATGACAATGTCAATCTGACACCCAACTGCTGCATGAAGAGAGAATGACTAGAAACAGATGCTGAGATAGGGATAGTGAACATAAACTTGATTATTTCAGAAACGGTACAGAATTTTTAATTGGTTAGAAAGTGTTCAGAAATATAGAGTAAATTTAGAGTATTCAGAAAGTGTCTGCAAGCTTATATTAAATTTAAATTTTTGCCATAGTTCCCCTTTAAAGGAGATTCTGCTCTGAGTTCTCTATCAAAATAAAAACACAGTATTTCTTTCCTTCTATTGTGTACACATGGACTTCTGTATCAGACTTCCTGTTTTCAGCTTAAACCTCCTTGCCCCAGGTGTGAGCATGCTCAGTTTGCTCCTCTCCCCCTTCTCTTCTGTAATCTGAGCCCAGAGCAGGGAGAGACAGACAGGAAGTGATGTCACACTGCAGCTGCTATCCTAAACTAACAGAGAGCGTCTAGAGCTTTTTACTCAGGTATGGTAAAGCATTCTACAGAATAAATATAGTATTCTAGCTTGCACTATTGTGGCTAATCTGTTGGCAATAAATGCCTCTGTAGCTTTCCTTCTCCTTTAAGATGAAGGTTACAGCCGGCACTGGCAGTTAATTCTAGCAGCTGGGACAAACTGTAGACTGTGATAACATTAGCCCCTTTATGATATTATAGCAAAATTACTCCAAAAAACATTCCAAGCAGTTTTAAATATGCTCATAGAGTTTACTTGTGTCATTTTCCAAAAGGCATAATGATCTTCCCATAACACCTTCCGCAGTAATCGTCTGATCTAACACGTCCCGATGCAGAAAATGATGTTATTAAATTCGTTACAACAGCTTAACCTTAGGCATTTGCTTTGTGAAATGCAGCATGTGAGAAACAAACATTAATAAAACACTTCTGCCATCGGCAGCGCCAAGACAATGAAAAGACTCCGTGCAAGAATAATGAACTGGCTAAATGGAAGTGCGGCCTTTAATTAATTGGAATGATGTTCATCTGATAAAGCCAGAAACCTCTCCAGTGCAGATCTGTGTTTTCTGTGCTCTCAGAAAGACGGCTGGAAGCATCACAATGAGCAGGACTCAATCACACAAACCTGTTTCCTAATCTGCCTGTTTGACTTGACACAAACAGAGCCTGTGATTAAGTGGGTCAGCGACTTAAAAGGAGCGCGTGTGGGGATGGCGTGTGCCTGGGAGATGGATTTTCAACTGCTAATTAAAGGCTGTAATTAAATAGGAGCAAAATAAATGATGAAGTGCGAGGAGCATGAGCTGGTACAGAGGGTGTCCGGAGACACAAGGGACTTAAAGAAATGCTGAAGAATATTTACGCAATGATGAGTGAATCAGTGAAATGGCAACAATTCACAAAACACATTAAAATCAGTGGGTGTTTTTCTCATGGTGACTACGTAACTTTTTCCGTGCACAATACATAGGAGTCTATGGGCACTTTTTCACTCTTTTATTTTTTTTCAAAAAGGCCAAACAATTTATTGTTTTTGCACATTTGAAAAATGGCCACATGTTTCTGTGCTCCCCTTGAATCAATTAGTCCAACAGGGGCAGGGGGGCATGTAGAAAGGTGTTATGGGGCACCAGGGATGATCCAGACCATTTCACCGCCTGAGGCGGCCTTCAATTTGCTGCGCTCCCCTGCGGCTGAACGTAGCCAAACGGAACACAGGGGAGTGCAGGTCACAAAAGCCCGTGTGTAAGGGCCCTTAAAGAGGTCCCAAACCAGAAAATATTCTTGATAAGCTGAAAGATTGTTCCCAAGTGAGAGTGTTTACTGGCCTCAGTGCAACTCTGCATAGACCTACGTAACCTAACCTCACCTTCTCAGCTGTATAGATTGATGGCACAAGAAGAATTTTGATATTACTAATCTAAGTTCTTCTGTGTCCCCTGAAAAAGCAGGGCTGCCATCAGGGGGGCACAGGGGGGACAATTGTCCCAGGTCCAGCAGAAGCTTAAAGGGGGGGGTAGCTGTGCTGCACTTTTGGATTAGCTGGGCCCCCCTTAAGGTCATGCAAGCCAAAGTCCCAAAGAGCCTTTTGCTGAAGTTCCAAAGAGTCAAAGCCAGGGCCCGCTGTTGTTCGTCGCCCCTGTTGCCTCCCTTTTATTTGCTCAAATTTTCCTCATCGGACAGAGCAATGGGGATCGGTGCACAGGAAATTTAAAAACCTATTGTAGCTTCTGCGCATCCCCAGTGTTTCTGGACCAATGTGGGTGTGGTTGGGCAGCATTCTGCCCCCTAAAATCCTGCCGCCCTTGGCCCAATGCAGAAGTGCCGAAAACAGGGCCGGATTTACATAGCGGGTGCCACTATGCTCGATGTCGTTTGTTGCCCCTGTCCACTCCCTTTTATTTGTTAAAATTTTCATTATTGGGACGGAGCAAAGGGAATTGGCACATGGGAAATTTAAATTTCTGAACCAATGTGGGTGTGATTGGGCAGCATTTCGCCCCCTAAAATCCTGCCGCCCTAGGCCTGGGCCTCTCCACAAATCCGGGCCTAACCAAAAAGGCGGTGAAAAGACCCAAAGCCACGAAAATAGACGAAGTCCCAAACTGACGAAAAGACCCGAAGTTACGAAAGGAGGCGAAGTTACATAGTTAAACTGGGTTGTTTCAAACTGGGTTGAAATAAAGTTCAACCCCTCCAAATCAAAACCCAGCATACACACACACACACCCCTCCACTATTTCACACAAGCCATATATGCCTATAGCTACACTAAGGGGCAAATTTACGAATTTCACGTGAAATGATCGAAGTTTGATCGAATTTGATTGAATTACGATTGTACGAATTTTTTCGTGAAATCGGATATTCAAATTTGGCCTCTTTGATCATCGAATATCGAATAGATCAAATGATCGGATATTCAATAATTCGATCATTCGATGATCGAAGTATTCAAAATTTTAAAGTTATTCAATTGCCTACTTCGCCAGATTGAACCTTCCGAATTGCAATAGAAGCCTATGGGAAGCTCCCCATAGGCTTCTGAGACCTGCTCGAATATCATTCGTGCGATCGTTGGAATTGTACAAATTTTTCGGACGCTCGAAGGAAATTTCACGATTCATTCATGAAATCGAACGATCGGTATCCGATTGTACGAATTCATTGAGAAATCGTATAAGGAACAAAATGATAGCCTAAAACAATTCGATATGCATTCGATGGTCAAATGCTTATCGAATTTCGAATTTGGTCTAGTTAATTTTGGGGAATAATAGTAAATTTGCCCCTAACTGTAGAGTAGTATCAAAATAGCCTTTGATATTATGTCTGTCCAAAAAATCATCCA
>CM044434.1:24107856-24120269 GCA_024363595.1 Xenopus borealis | reverse complement strand
TACAGTCTTCAGCAGAGAAGGAAATCCAAAGGAGTTAATATCAGACAATGAACCACAGTTCGTCTCATCCAGTGGCGTAACTACCAGGGGTGCAGAGGGTGCAATTGCACCAGGGCCCCCACCCCCTTGGAGCCCATCAGAGCCATGGAGGTGGTTATCTAGGGGAAGATTTTACAGCACACATGCGATCAACACTCCAGCATGCGATTTATAGAGGTAAGGGCCCGACAGAGGGTACCAGGTGCCTATCGTGTACCAGGGCCCACCAGGGAGTAGTTACGCCACTGGTCTCATCTGAGTTTGAAATCTTTCTGAGAGAGAGGAATATTGTGCATAGGAAATCTTCAGTGGGGAAATCGAGCGATTCAACAGAAGTCTGAAAGAAGCACTACAGACAGCAAATCTTACTGGGAAATCTTGGAAAGTGTTTACAACAGTGTTCTTACATAACTACAGAGCAACGTGCCATGCAACAACCCAATCATCTCCAGCTGAATTATTACATGGCAGACAGATGTGCACTAAGTTACTAAATACTGTTCCTACAAACTCATCTACTGCTGATATTGTCAAATGCCAACAAGCCAAATGCAAGGCTTATATTGACAGAAAACGTGGTGCAAGAGAAGTGCACTTTCAGCCTGGATCTTTAGTCATAATTAAGAAACCAGGACTACTGAAGCAAGGACAATCTAAATTTACTACACCACTTAAAGTGAGAAGCCAGCGAGGACCATACACATAGGAACTGTCTGATGGGCGCATATGGAATGCAAGTCGTCTTGCTCCTGCTAGATATGACTTTGAAGAAGCTCCATTTGATGAAGGACATTTTCCTATTCCTGATGCCAACTGCGATAAGCCTGAAAAAAGTGAACCTTTAAGGCATACTGAGAGAATCAGAAAACTACCTGCATGGACCAAGGACAATGTGATGTGAAAAATGTATATTAAGATGCGTACTGTTTCATTGTTGTTGTTTATTACATTTGCCCAAATGCTTTCCTACTATAGGGGGAATATGTGGTGTTTACCTACTAATAAAGCCCTGTTATACTCTGCTCATCCTCGGCTATCAAAACACAACACAGATGACAAAGGAGTAATTTATGACCATAAGTACAGTTGAGCTCACACACTTCCATGCAGGGAGTTGTGTGTTAATCCCATTTCATTAAAGGCACTATTTGCACCACTTAAAAACCACTCCTGTGTCTATTGATGTAGGAGAAATCTGGAGCTACTACCGCCTCTTGACCAGGCAATAGTAATAGGGTTCCCTTTGCACCTAATATCAATAGGCACAGCACACTTGTAGCACAAGAATTGGGCACAAAATGCTACTTGCATGCTGAAACCCTTGAAATTATGCAAGACGGGCTTCTGCACAAGTGCGTCTGATTTTTAAAATCAAAATGCACATACAGTTGCAATACCTTTGGAGAACTGGACACAATTGTGTCAGAACCAATGCCCTCCTGCAAATGCAGAGATACTACATTAGTGCCCAATGAATTGGATGCAGACCCCATTTTGAACAAGCACTCTGGAAGTGATATAAACCCCACTCTCATAGTTTTAGTAGTGTATGAAGTCCACTCTCCCATATCCATGGCACCTATTTGCAGGCTCAGCTGTAGTAAGTGAATAAGTATTTTCTCCTTATTCCAAGCTATTCTACAGACTTCCTTTCCAATCTCATTCATTTAGATCTTACTTATGCTGCTACAGTCTCTATTTTCTCTCATTTCTATCATCTAAGTTGCTGCTTAGCGATGGCAAATAAAGCAATCAGGGATCTTTGGAGGGGCCTTAGACTGCACATCAAGAAATACAGCTGCATCTATCTGACCTTTGATTGCATCATAACGTTCCTTATCTTAATTGGATGAATTCTGTAAAAGCCAATGCTCATTTCACAGATGCCACCAAACAATTGTAGACTCTCTTCAGCTCTTGCTATAATACTATCACATTATGTAAAACAATATTTTCCGCATTGTAATCAAAACCAGTGTACTTCATAGTTCTTAATACTTACAACTGCTGGCTTGTCACAAAGTACAGGGCGAGCTTTCTATAAGTATTATTCATCTGTGCAATACAGCCCTGAATACTAACATATATTAATGATTTTACTATTAATATATATAATAATGGTAGAATCATGAATAAATTGTAGTGTTCAGGCCTTCATTTCCCCGAAAAAGCCTTGGAAGGAGCTTTTTACAGACACTGAATATAAATATTTTATTGTAGACTTAACAGAAATTATGAACACTGTTCTGCTAAACATGCATATTATATATAATATGCATGTTGAGCAGAACAGTGTTCATAATTTCTATTAAGTTTACAATAAAATCTTTAGATCCATTGTGTCTGTAAAATGTTCCTTGCAAAAGCTTGTGAAAGTACAGCAAATATATTTGCTAAAATACAGGAATTATTAGCAAAAGAGGTTTAAAAAAAATAAACTTTTTTGATTGAGGACTGAAGTCGTTTAGGAAAGAAACATCAAGCTGTAACTTTGTTTATGCCATGAATGGCCATAACTGAACTTTCTATTGTTGAAACATGAAGAACAATTCTTACAGCACTAGGGAATACACCCCACTTTTGCAGGGAGGGCGGCCAGACTCTATGACCCAAATTAGCCCCTTTAGCTGTTGACTAGAGTGACTGGAGAGACAGACTCTAATTAATAATTAAAATCCATTGTCTAAAGAATTACAATTCATTTATTGTCTTTTTGTTATCCAGTTGCAGAGCTTACTTATACAGTAGCATGACTACTCACTAGTTCTTTTAGAAAACCTAATCATCTCAGGTTTTTAAAGAGATACTGATGCAATAAAGCCTATGTCATCTCAATGACTATCTTTCATAGGGCGACCATTTTTTTTCTCTCTCACAACAATTAGTTTCTGGTGCTAGAGCTGCTCGAACTCACAGGTCCATCTGATTAGTGGTGCTGGAATCAGGTTTCTAAGGGAGCTGGACCAGGAATTCTAAAAAAACATCCTTGTCAATGCTCCACCGTTCTCAGCACAATAAGGTGTCTTCTCAAGAAAACAATGTATTGTATTCAATACATCAGTTGTATTAGGTCAATAAGTCCCAACTAGCATCTCATGGGCAACATGTTGCTCACCAAGCCCTTTGATGATGCTTCCAGTGGTGTCAAAGCAGGAGGCATAAATACTACCTGTACTACCAAACAGACCCACATGCCAGTCTACACAGGGCTACCAAATGATCAATTGCAACCCTTATTGGACATCAATCTTTTTTCATGCTTTTATTGTTCCCCAACTTTTTTATTTTAATATTATATTAAGTTGGGGACTGCATTAGTTGAAAGGCCGCATTTACACCACATTGTATGTGTAAAGATGGGCAGTTTTAGACTCATTCAGTCCCTTGTTACTGAACAGGGAAATTACATGTCCATGTATGGTGCCTTGAAAGTTCTACCCTAGGGTGAGGACCACATTGGTCCATTGATGTGGTCCTTACCCCGATAGCCTGTATACCCATCATTGGGTTCTGACCATTTGGCTCAAGGACTCAAAATCAGATCATCCCAGTACCATCCATCTCAATGTGGGCATATCAGGGAACGTTCTGCTTGTTTGGTGAACTCTCCAAACAAGTGGATCTTTCAATGTTTAGATGCCTTAAGAGATCACTGTCTTACCCTTGTGACACATATAATGATATGGATGCAGCTTATACAAAATTGCAATTAGCAATTAGTGTATTTTAGCATGGCAGATTCCTTACGGCATGCTACAAGTGCAGATAATATAATTCTTGAAAAAAATACCATTGAAAGAAAAAGATGGGAAACTGCACCATTATTGCTCTCTCAGTTTTGTATGCCTTATGATGGTTGCCATGACGGTGCCTCACACTTCCTTAAATTACATTGTGCCGCCTTTTAGTTATGCCTCCTTATCTCCTTGGTTTTATCTTATCAATGTTGGTTTTCAATAGTTTTAGTCTCTTTTCCATCCCTCTCTATCAACTACTGTCTGACTGGTGACAAGGGACAAAGTCAATGCCACAATGATGGAGATGTTTGAAGGGTGCAGGTAAGTTATTTAAATTAGACAATTAAAATTGCAGTAAAGCATCAAACAGATCCCATATATATACTGCTTTATAACATCATCCCAGACTCTAATCTCTGCCTGAATTAAAACACTTTGAAATATTATCAAAACATGTAACTCCAGAGTCAAGTCAGATATATAAATATTCATTTAACAATCAATGAACTAGGGAAGGTTTTAAATTACTATCTTTTCATGCGTACCTATTTAAGAATAATGTAATAAATGGCAAAGAAATATGAAAGCAAGTAGGGTACAAATCATCCTAATCAGATAAAGATTTGTACGTAAGGAAATGCAGGGAGATGTCTTTGCTCAATAAAATTTTGAGCTGCTGTGACTTTCCATTGTTTCATTTTCCATTTGCCTGCCAAGAACAGCCACACTGCCAAATTAAGGAAATTTCACTCAAATATACTCTTCAGATTTATAATGGCAATACAAATTAGAATTATTCCTGAGACATAAGTGACAGACTGGTATTTTTTTCCCAGCATTACTTTTGCACTACTGAGCAGCTTAGTAGTTAGTGGTACTGAATAAATATTATAAAACAACATCCTACCTTTCACTGAAAGAAGACATGGACATCACAAACAAGGGATATGCACTTCAGTTGCATCTGCCCTTTGTGAAGTCATACTCCTCGATTCCATATTGTTTACATCCAAGCAACCATTCAACCAAATGTTCCCCTTCAAGCTCTGGTATGAAGACTGTTGTTTGACTGTCATGTCTTTATATGACCCCAAGCATGACAGGAGAACCAGGTAAGCATCCCTGTGTCAAAACATCTTCTTTCCAATTACTTTGTATCCCTCTTTTATTCAAGTCTTTCCTCTGATTCAGAAACCATTACATGAAGAACAACACAACACCTTTTATATTTCTATCCACTGTAATTTCTGTTTGCTAGTAAAAAAAGTTTAAAAATATATGTAGGCAACCAAAAGTGTTCAATTCAAACACTGCTCATTAAGTCCCTGGAACTTTGTCTTGTAAGAGGGGTGTTTTCCAATTAGCCCAGGGTTTTTTTGTCCTTAGCTGATATCATGTGATGGCTCACCCTCTTTGGTATTCATCTAGTACCAGAGGTGGATGTACTGGTAGTATAAGTTCCCATTAACTTTGAGTCCTAAAGTGACCAATAGCCTAAAAGAAATCTAGAAGCAGGGACCCCGTGAATGAGGTAAAAGTAGTGGTAGCCAGCTCACAATCCTAGGATATTGTGATTTAGAAAGGCTAGTGTAGAATGAGCAGAAGTAGTGGGAGAAATATCAGGCAAAAAAGCTATCCGGCAAGCTAAAATCAATTTGGAAAAGGTTAATGCAGTGAGCAGTAAAAAGAATCCAAAATTATTTTTTATATATGTATGTTTAAAAAATGAAGCAGGAAGGGGTGGGACCTTCAATATCAGAGGGTTAGCTGGTGGATGAGAACAAGCAAAAAGCTCAGATTCTAAACTAATTTTTTTCATCTGTTTACACAAATGAGGAACCAGTTAATGAAGGTTTCCTTATTAATAGTCCCAATTCTAGTAATACTTGATTGCATGGTTCACACATGAAGAAATTCAAAAGAGACTAGAACATATTAAGATAAACAAAGACTTGGGGCCAGATGGTATTCATCCCAGGGTACTTAGCGAGCTTAGCTCTGTGATTGCCAAACCTCTTTACTTGATTTTTCAGCATTCATTGAGGTCTGGCATGGTGCTGAAAGATTGGCGAATTGCTGATATGGAGCTGCTATTGAAAAAGGGATCCCATTTTCAGCCTCAAAACTATAGGCCAGTTAGTCTGACGTCAGTGGTAGGAAAGCTTTTTGAAGGATTAATAAAGGATAGAATACTGGACTTCATAGCAAATAACAATACTTTGAGTTGGTGCCAGTATGGTTTTATGCAAAATAGATATTGCCAGACTAACTTAATTTCTTTTTATGAGAAGGTAAGCAGGGACCTCGATTCTGGGATGGCAGTGGATGTGATTTACTTAGACTTTGCTAAAGCATTTGATACAGTGCCACACAGAAGGTTACTGGCTAAATTAAGGAATGTTGGTCTGGAACATAGTATTTGTACCTGGATAGAGAACTGGCTAAAAGATAAACTCCAAAGTGGTGGTAAATGGAACATTTTCTAATTGGACCAGTGTTGTTAATGGGGTACTGCAGGGCTCTGTACTGGGTCCCTTGCACATCTGACTGGGAAGTCCAGGGCCAACTAGGATGGCAACTACAGGGGCCCCCTTGTGACATCAAGGACTGCCTCTCTCAATGTCCACCCTAGCATCACCCCCACCTCAAGGGGCACCATGTAGCAATAATTATGTTTTACCTCCTTCCTCATCTGGGGCATGAGATTGGGTGGGGGGGGGATGTGACAGTGGAGCATCTGCAGTACCAAAGGAAGTGGGCCTGGGTCAGTAGGGTCCATGAAGTCCGGGGCCCACCAGGTTTTTTCCTGGTGTTCCACCGACCCAATCTGACCATCCTCAAGCTACAGTATTTTCTTGACTGGAGTGAATCCATTTCATTGAAGTGTCTGTTAGATATAATCACTGTAATAAAAATGTGTAATAAAACTACTTAAACAAAACTAGAACATTATAAATCCCCTATAAATCATTTGTGTGTTTTTTTAATTGAAAAATCGGACAAATTCTATAAACTGACCTGGAAAAAAAGCAAAATGCTGCATGGACAGTCCACCTAAATTTCATGTCTCTTTTTGATCGTAGATATGTTCCACTATTCTCACATTGATTCACAGCACAGATTTGAGGGTCAAGAGCACATAAGTACTGCTTTGTACCTTTTGTTACATGAGAATTCAGAGAAATTCTTGTACTCACACATGGCTAAAAATAAATTGTGATTCAGACAGAGCCAGTCCAATCCCTCACTTATTCTCATATGTAAAGGAGAAATTCTGAGTGGAACAGCTTTCTAAAGGCCGGGGAACAAGATGGCATGAAAGCAGAGAGATTAAAAAACCTAATGGCCAAGCTGTGCATGGGCAGGACTGTCAGAACATCTGCCTTGGTTTCTACACACACAACTGATTTACTGGATATTTTGGCAGAAATGATAAAAACATAAATACTTTACAAAACTGTTCTCAAAGTTGTGTCTCCTTGTGGCTAAGCCGAATGAACAAGTCCAAGGCCTGCCAAATAGCATTCCAGCTTGATTTATAGGCTCATGCATCTGTCCTGCTTTATTTTCTACCACCTTTATTGTTCTAGTCCCCATGATACCCATAGAAGAAACATCCTTTATTAAGAACATAATCCAAGATATTTGCAGCTGGCTTATTTCTTTTTTCCGTGTTGGATGGAGAAGGTGACATTCTTTGCATAATCCTACTGTTCATTAACTACAATTTTCAGTGGTTTCACATTTATTTGTAAATGCAATAAAAATTTAAAGCATACTTTGCTATTTTCTTTATCTCAAAGAACAAGAAATTACTTAAACTCCCATAATGCCCTGCATGCTGCAATCGTTCTGCGGGGCAATGTGGTAGTTGGAGATTTGGCTGATGGTAAACCTACTACCAATTGATTGCAGATACTTTTGATTGCAGTTTTGGGCAATCGATGGAAATTCAAATTATCATCAACCAACCAGGATATCAAAACAGCTTTCCCACTCGCCATACATGATCAGATAGCTGGGCAGTATGGTCAAAAGTGGTCAAACTGTCTGATCAGATCTGAGTATGCCTAGCCATTCTTCAATCATTCAACCTTCAAGTCCAATCCTGAAGACCTCCACTATGTGCAGGCCCCATGTAGTGGGCCTATTTACATCCCACTAGTATATAAGTGTGGGCTAAGTGCTACCAAGTGTATCTACTACCCCTGGTACATGGTACAAATATGCTACCAGTGTGATTTCTACAAAGTATAATCCAGGTGCTTGGGTTGAGCATCACTTTACCAAGCGATAAGTGCGGTGCAAAATGTGGAACAAAACTTGCGTAACAAACAGAGCTGTGAGGATAGAGTACTGCAAAGTGAAGCTATCTTGATTGTTCCTATGTGCTCCATATTTATAAATGACTGTATGGGAAGATAATCAAGCGTGTGAAATGACCAGTGTTGCTGACACAGAAAAATCCCATTTTAACAGGAGACAAACTATCATGGGGATTAGGGACAGGATCTGGATTTTCTGGTGAAAATTAATTACTGAAAGTATTGAAAAGAATGGCCATGAAAGGGCTGAGCTAAGCAGAGACACGAATGAACCTGAAAAAAGCAAGCAAATGCCCAGTGAAGAGTCAGAAAGGAAAATAGCATTATGTGGAGGTTCATATTGACTTTATTTAGAGGACACTGCCATATTCCTTGTAGAGCAACAAATGGAATCAGTTGAAATCCCCAACAATATACCATAAATTAACTTTTTAATTTTAAAGCAGCTCTTATAGAAGTAAAGTCGCAAATAGCCTCTGGGAATGGGCTCTGGCTGTGGGATAGCAAGTATAGTAGGGAAAGATAGTGGTTATAGAAGCAGTAGGGATAATAGTCTCTGGGAAGGGACTGAGTGTGGGATAGCAGGTATTCTAGGGAGAGACAATCCCTTTACTAGCAGTGGGATAATAGTCTCTAGGAAGGGACTGTGGCTGTGGGATAGCAGGTATAGTAGGGGGAGAGGGTGCCTATAGTAACAGTGGGATAATAGTCTCTGGGAAGGGAGTGTGACTGCGGGATAGCGGGTATAGTAGGGAGAGATGGTGTCTATAGTAACAGTGGGATAATAGTCTCTGGGAAGGGAGTGTGGCTGTGGGATAGCAGGTATAGTAGGGAGAGATGGTGCCTATAGCAACAGTGGGATACTAGTCTCTGGGAAGGGAGTGTGACTGTGGGATAGCAGGTATAGTAGGGAGAGATGGTGCCTATAGTAACAGTGGGATAATAGTCTCTGGGAAGGAAGTGTGACTGTGAGATAGTAGGTATATTAGGGAGAGATGGTGCCTATAGTGGTAGTGGGATAATAGTCTCTGGGAAGGGAGCATGACCGTGGGATAGCAGGTATAGTAGGGAGAGATGGTGCCTATAGTAACAGTGGGATAATAGTCTCTGGGAAGGGAGTGTGACTGTGGGATAGCAGGTATAGTAGGGAGAGATGGTGTCTATAGTAACAGTGGGATAATAGTCTCTGGGAAGGGAGTGTGACTGTGGGATAGCAGGTATAGTAGGGAGGGATGGTGCCTATAGTAACAGTGGATAATAGTCTCTGGGAAGGGAGTGTGACTGTGGGATAGCAGGTATAGTAGGGAGGGATGGTGCCTATAGTAACAGTGGATAATAGTCTCTGGGAAGGGTCTGTGACTGTGGGATAGCAGGTATAGTAGGGAGAGATGGTGCCTATAGTAACAGTGGGATAATAATCTCTGGGAAGGGAGTGTGACTGTGGGATAGCAGGTATAGTAGGGGGAGAGGGTGCCTATAGTAACAGTGAGATAATAGTCTCTGGGAAGGGAGTGTGACTGTGGGATAGCAGGTATAGTAGGAATAGTATGGGTGGGTATAGTAGGGAATTAAGCTGTGTAATTGCTCATATTGTGTGGGACAGCAGTTTGTGAATTTCCATTGATTACAATGGAAGACACTGTTTGTAGCAAGTGGTCTTTCTTTATTTTATATGCTGGCTCACAAGTTTATAATCATGGATTTGGGTTCTCTTCCATTGTGACATGATCAATGCCAATGGCGGTGAACAGATATCCTGAACATATACCCTTAAGGTCAATGACATACACTTGTGTTTGGTCAAACGTGCCATGTCCTTCTCTAGCAAATAAAAGTGTGCCCTATTATATACAGTTTAGGTTTCTTTCTCAAATATCCTCAAGAATTCAGAAGTCAGCGTTCCCAAGCAATACTGACAATGCAGTGTGCCACAGGGCACCATGTTTCACATTCGCCAGGATGGAAAGCAGATGTTAGCAGCACAGCAGGATGTTTCAACCCTATGAATCGCCTTGAGAGGACCATGGTGATCAAAACTTCCCATATGCCTTTACCCTACGGAGAGATCTTGCTTAAATGCAATATAACATTCAGAATAGATTAAATTATATTGCAAAGTGAATATGAATTTTATAATGAACAAACATATCCCCTCTGTGTTGCCCTCAAACTTATGCAGCACCGTACATATTGCTTTCTTTGGAGCTGATAATAGAATGGCTATGCCACATTCTTGCTGCATTCCATATGTGCAGAACCAATTACAGTAAATTAAAAAGAAAATGTCACATGTGACTTCTACATGATTTAGGATCCATAGACAGAGCACAAGGTAGCATGGATGGCAAAAAATGAGTGGACATTCTCAGCTGTATAATTTATTTTACAACACCCCGGAGTGCTGCCTATTAACTTTGCGACCCGGCCAAGATATCTGCATGGCATAATAGGAGATGGCATCATTACTATTATAGAAACGCCTCATAGTTCACAGGATGGTTCCTCTCATCGCTAATGGGATCCTCTCTTCCACCATCAGCATATTTTTGGCACCTAAACATGTAACTGATTAAGGTGGCATTTTGAATGATCCCTCTGTTCCTCTTTATCCACTGTCACTATTCTTTTATTTTTACCTTGCTTTTTTCCCTTCTCTGCATCTCGTTATTCACCCACTTTCTTTGTCTACATTACACTATTTCAATTTCCCTTCCTTTTTTCTTTTTTTGACTGTTTCTTTTTCTTCAATTTGTACTTCTCTTCTCCGATGAGGTCTCCCTCCCACTCCCTAATCTGCAGCTGTCTCGGGCTGTCAGGATGCGTTCTGTGCCTCCTCATATTCAGAGATGTTCCTTCTCACCCCCACAGAGGTGCCATGAATACAGAATGAGGCCTCCTCATCTCTCTCGCTGCATACCCCGAGGGAGAAATGCTGCCAGTCTTTCTCTTCTTTCAGTTCAACTTCCCATTATGTTGTACATGGAATTGGTGGAGGCTAAGACCTTTTTTTTAAATATTTTCCATGAAGATTCTAAATTTTCAAAGATGCCTGCAAGGGGACATATTCTAAAGTCTCAGTTGAAAGGAGCTGGAGCGGGTATTATAATATGATGTAGATTAGATCACAGTATGTCACCAGTCATGCTGCACCCCCTAAAGCTGACTTGATGAGTCCTATTATTGGATAGTTACTATCTGGTGTACCTGTTCATTTTCTGTGCTTAGAAATCATGGCCGAACAGCTGTTGGCAATTAAGATTTTTTTTTTTTTACAGTGAAGCTAAAGCAGTTTTTAAGCTAAGTCAACGGATTTATAGCAGTGGTAATATATAAATTTAAAATTTTTGAACTAGACCAACTGTTCGGAGCAGATGCTTGGGGGAGTTTCTTAAAGCAGCACAACATTGCTATTTTTAAGGATTTGGGGCATTCAGTTTTGACAAGTAGAAACATTACTTATCAAAATTGTTACTAATGTTTGAAAATTTTTTAGAGCAAGCGTGTAAGCCTCACATCAAGCCCTTCTATATAACAGATCATTGTCTTTTTTTACAGTTCCCTTAAACCATTTCTCATATAGAATTTTGCTAAAAATTACAATTCTCACCTCAACCCGTTATATAGTCTGAACTTGTTTATTTTGTCACCCTTTGAAACTGCTCATCAAATGTTCAAATATTCCCATGATATCTTTTGAGGATTGCCTCATTTGTTCTCTGATTTTATGCAGATGGAATAGATAACAATACATACAGTAGGAAAAAAACATTGTATGCCTCGTGAAGATCCCTTTATTTTCTATCCTCCATTTTCCTAAATGAGTTATGATGATATTCATTGATCCACTATTAGTTATGTCTTTGGTTCTCAAAGAAAACCATTGATCAGACTATTAGGATAAGCTTGTATTAGGACCTGTTTGTGGGGGACTTGTGTAAAATATGTAAACAGCCAACTTATTCCCCAAATTTAGGATTTGTTGATTTTGTTTTGGATTTGGTTCGATCCCAGCATTTTCTTGCACATTTTGGATCTAGAAAAATCCTTAATGCCCATCTGAAAAAAATCTGAAACCTTACAAGTCAAATTTTTTTCAGAAGATGCAACTTTTGGAGGATTCTGGTCAAATCTGAGCATGCAGCTAAATGTTTGGTAGCTGTCCCAATATTTTGCACAGTGTTCAGTATTCAAACTGACCCCAAAATTAAAGATTTGGCACATCCCTAAAATCATCTATGAAAAACATATGTAAAATGCAAACAAGCCTAGTCAGTATGATTCATGGAATGCGTTGGCAAATGTAGCTGTGCAT
>CM044434.1:24050897-24061453 GCA_024363595.1 Xenopus borealis | reverse complement strand
GTAAGATTCTTTAATATGTCACTTAATTTGATATAAACTGTGAAATAATCTTGCTCAAGTATTTATTTTCGGGATATAGTTTTTCTTTAAGGAGGTATGCTATATAATTAATGCTGGAGCGAATTTGGGGTAGAACATAACAGCTTTGATACTGAGATTAATTACAGTGGCCCGTGTGTTATTACACTCTGTTTATACGGAGCAGAACAATGAAATGAAATACAATTTGCTGCCTGAATCTGCTGCTATTTTCTCCTCTTATTCCCCCTCCCCTTTCTGGTTCCCATCGGCGCGTTTAATTTATTAGCTTTACAGAAAGTGTCTCGCTGGTATTACTTAACATAATTCTTTCTTATTAAGCGAGGAGAGTACATTTGTTAGCTCTGCCCAGATGCCAGCGCTTTGCCTTTTTACATCATCAGCCGTGAAATTTGCTTCTTGATCCTCTGCTTACTGCCGGCCCTCATATCTCTGACCCCCCGGGCAAGAGGCACAGAGAGAGAGAGAGAGACAGAGACAGAGAGAGAGACAGAGAGAGAGACAGAGAGCAAATGCAGGAGAGGGATGACAGATTCAGAGGAGAAAGTACAGTAGGCGCTGCATTAGGCAAAGGCAACACCAGGCTAATCGGAGGCAGAAGTGTCTACAATAGGGATATTTCCCTTTACACTTCACGGTGGCCTTCTTTAAGGGAGACATATAGGATAAATGAAAAACCCTAATTCTGTAGCCAATTATAAGTAATATATAGTGTTGCTTTTACATGGTGCTAAAATTAATATTATCTTTAAAAATAGCCCCTTTATTAGAGCTCATATATGTTCACTGGTCCCTGTTTCAAATGACAGGTGGGCGTGTCCTAACGATCCTTGGCAGAAGCACAGCAGGAGTGAGACAGCCAATCACAGCCCTGCAGTCAAACAAGCACAGACAGGCCTTATTTCCCTATCAGGTCCTGCTAGCTGCTGATTGGTTCCTGTCCTACAGTGCAGTGAGCTGAGTGCTGCCGGCTCACCTGTACAGCCTGGGAATTCATGGAGCAGGAAGTGGAAGAGAAGGGAGGGATTATTAGGGGTTTTGCAGAAATATTCAATAAATCAGCCGGAAACACTACTTTTTAAGCACAATTTATATATATAGATAAATATATCTATATATAAACACGAGTATAATGCACTGGTACATTCTTATTTTTTACACAAAGGGGCAGATTTATCAAGGGTCGAATTTAGAAAACTTCCAAATTTGAATTCAAAAAGACCAAATGAAATCCCCTCATAGGCCAAAACAGCAACTCAGCAGGTTTTAGATGGCAAATGGTCGGATTTGAATTTTTAAAGAGACAGTACATGATAAATTTCAAAATTTGAATTTTTAAATTTTTTTGCAAATTCAAATCAAATTTGGACTATTCTCTAGTTGAAGTACACAGAAATAACTCGAAATTAGAATTTTTTAAACTTCTCGCTTGAAAATGTCCCAAAATGCCCCAAAATGTCTCCTTTAACTAGACTGGAACCTCATGCCTAGGCAGAGAGACAAGCCAAAGAACGGGCAAGGGTCCAGCTATGGCTGGAAAGTCTAAAAAAGAGAGAATGCATTAAAAGAGAGGAAGGGGAATCACATCTGGCCATAGATGCAAAGATCCGCTCGTTTGGCAACATCGCCAATCGGATTACGACTAGCGCAATGGACTTCCAAAGGGTCGGTCAGATGAAAATGGGTTGATCGGAAGAAAATCCAACCTTCCCGATTGATATCGTGTCCAGTTATTGGACTGTGATTTGCATACAAAATGGTATTTTTCTACACCATGCTTGAGGCTGTACATGAGTCCTTCTGCCTTGTATGCCTCCCCAGCTAATAAGTGAAATTATAATGAGTGAAATAATAATGCCAAGTGAAAAAGGGTGGAGAGATGTGGTTTGCCAAGGTGGTGGTAAAACTTTGGTAAGGAACAGGTACTGTACCTAAGCCCTATTCAATACACATAGAGACCCTGACAAATGGAAGTAGTGCAGAATAGCCAGTCCCAATTGTGCATACAAAGACAAAGACATTCATACAAAGACTAGTGATGGGCGAATCTCACGAGATTCGCTTCGCCGAAAAATTCGCGAATTTCCAGAGAGGGCTGTGGTTGCCTTGGGCTGGTACAGAAACACAAAACATCATGTACAACATTTCTACCTACTTCTTTAGTTTAACTTTCCTTGTCCTTTAAAAGCGAATTCTACTGGAGCAAAGTAACACTTAATTAAAGCAAATAAAGTTTATGCTTAAACAATGAAAGTGGGACTAATGCCTTAAGTCTACTAGAAAATCATGTAAACATTAAAAAAAAAAACCAATAGAATGATTTTACCTCCAATACGGATTAATTATATCTTAGTTGGGATCAAGTATAAGGTACTGTTTTATTATTACAGAGAAAGCAAATCATTTAAAAAATTTTTATAAAATTAAGTCTATGGGAGATGGCCACTCTGTAATTCAGAGCTTTCTGGATAACAGGTTTCCAGATAATGTATCATATACCTGTATTTAACGAAACTGCAGAGCAGGTGTTAAAGGTTTGCAAACCGCAATTAATATTTGCAGTGCAATAAAAGCCAAATGAAGAATATTTACATTGCAACATGCACATTTTTAGTTGCAAAGTTTTGCTCTTTGAGATTTTTATTACATATCACCCAGTATATCATATATTTTTCATTTCATAACTGGTAAGTGTACGAGGAAAAAAAATCACTAAAGAATTGGATCATAGGAGATACTTGTTGATTGCATCCAGCTTAGGAGGACATGTTGGAACGTGACTTTGGACAACATGTTTAGGCACAGATAAAAGCTAGAGGTGCTCTTACACTTATTTCAACCACACCACAGTCACTCTTTAAATTACAGAAATACAAAACAAAATCCAATATGTTTGTTACAACAAGCCCTTCAATGTATTTGCATCTTGTCTCTGGAGTATGGATGTCATTTGAAGTAGAAATATTTCCAACGTAATTGAAGCACAGAGTGTGAGATTTTATTATATTATTTTACTCCCCCCCTTTTGTTTTTGTATCCCTCTTTTTTATTGTTCTATGTCACATACATATGTAGCTCTATGATTATCATTCTAGATCACAGTTATTCCATATACAGTACATGCTATGGACAGACATCATTTGGAGGACAAGTTGAGCTGAAACACTTTCCTTTATACAACAAGGGCTTGCTTTGACATCTTTAATTTAAACATGCCCGTAGAGTATTTGTCTTTCTGCTTTTTTATTGATTGCAATGCCCTTGGCCAAAGTAAGGGACCCACCCAAATAATTTAGAATCGTGTAACTGACAAAGATGATTTATGGGACTGTGCTGAAATTATTACAAAGTCACTTTTTGTGCTGTTCTATAGTAAAAAGAAATTCACATTATGGGGGTTCTCTTTCTGGGATACTAAGCCTTTCCAGGGCTTTTCTTTTTTGGTGGAAGGACCATGGCAAAATTTTATTGGACCCTGCTATCTACATTAATAAAAGTTGTGCAACCTTTGTCTGTAGATTTTATATAATGTCTTTTCTATTTATACAGTACCAGCATATTTACTCAGTGCTTTTTCAAAGATTGCTCATCATGAAAAGAGATACACCTGCTGGGTGTAATTAAATCCATCCCATTAAATTCTTCTTTTTCTTCCTGATATCAGGAGAATTTCAAGATGGACCATGTGAAATATGTTTTGGTAATGGTTCAATTCCCTCTATCTACGATGATTGACACTTTTTGAACTATTCGGGTTGTTTAAGTATACTGTATAATCTGAATTTTTTGTGAAAAACAAAAAAATGTTAAAAATGTATAATCCCCAAGGATGCAAAAAGTTTGAATCTGAAAATACTCTTCAACACGGCAAGATCCTGTAGAAGTCAATAGCAGAGGTCTGTCTGAGATTGTCTGTGCTTGGAGTTGTATAATAATCTAAACATTTCAGGCTTTTCTGCAGATTTCACAAAAAAATGTGACTGTGCATCAAATCAAAAAAAGTTGCATATTCTTGAGACAATCGAAAAAGTTTGCCCAAGCCGATTTTTTTTGTGGTTATTTAATGATAAATAATGGTACATTGGGAAATCTAGTTTGATAAGACTTTTTTTTATTAAAAACATGAGAAAAATTTAGATTTTTATAAACAATCCATCTGCGACACCCAGGAATTACATTTACCAACGCACACATATCTTGCTCCAGTGCAATAACTCATAGCAATCAGCCAACATTGGCTTGGGATGTTAGAAATGGCTTACTGGCTGAAAGTTGTCAGAAGATGCCACAACTTGTAGTCCAGCAACACCTGGGGAGCCACAGGTCAGACATTTTACTACTTTGTACTTTTACCACTGACATATTTTGTTCTACTTGTCATCCCGCCAGTGTAAATATGTAAAGAAGAGTAATGATGGGAGAAAACGATGGACAAATATTCACTCTGGTGAGCACTTTTATTGGTCTTGATATAGGGCACAACCTACAACAGCCTGATTTGGTAGAAAATCCTAAACATTAGGCCTATGATCCAATGACAGTAACAGACCTCTGATGAGAATCAACTTGTTAAAAATACCTTCATTGCCTGCAGTCTCTTGCCATAGAAAACTGCTGCATAGGACACTGTCAATTGGGGGTATATTGGAAGGAATGCTTACTTTACAACTCCAAATCATGGCCGTCCAACACAAGTATTGAAAACAGGTACAGGCTAAGCAGGGGAACTCTGTGGCATATATATAATTATGCAATCTGCAGCTAGTGGCAACATTTTATATATAAACTGCTTATGATTAACACAACAATGTACATAGGAAGCATTATCATCTCACTGAAGAACCAGGAGCCTCGCTGCTAGGCTTACAATTGAGTTTTGTTATTTTCATTTATTTGCAAGCAGTTAGGTGGTTTCTAATGATTTGTGGAGAACCTGAATAAGAGAGCCGTACACACGGCTGATAATAACTGCATTTGATAATTTATGCCTGTCCGTTTTTTTTATAGTAGCAACAATATGTTTGCTTTGTGTTTTCCTTTTTTGTAAAACTTCTAAACTAACAAGTTGCAAATCCTTGGTTTGGATTAAGAGATCTTGAGCGTTTATGAAGAGCTAGGTTAGCATCTCCCCAATCAATGACTATTAAGAGATTTAAGCTGTTTTGTCATGTGTTCAGATAATCAGAGAGATAAGAGGACCCTTTATAATGTACATCCAAGTATTAACACTGACCTTTCTTCCCCATTCACTTCTGATTCCAAAGGTGTAAAGATTGGTGAGGATAAGATGTAGGTGCATTTTGGGTTTCTGTTGCATACCCCATGTGCCAAAAGCTCTATCAAGCTGCAATGGGGGTTTTGCTTTAGCTCTTAGTCTCACACACCACAAAATTAGCTATACTCAGGAATATCTTCTCATTGGACAAGGCTGCAAAATGAGTGGATCTTTGAGGAGTTTGACCACTAAAGTTGTAGGCCAAATCAGACTCATCAGATCATTTGGCACATAGGTCTCTTATAAGAGTACATTGAAAGTCTTTCCATACCTGTGGATCAGTGTCTCACATAAGATAATAAACCAGTTATGGGGATGAGTGTAGGTCCTTTGCTATTGACAGTGGGTCCTACTGCACATGTCCCAGACCATTCAGCTCAGGGAGTCAAACTGAAACGAACAAGTCAATCTGAAAAAAAGGCTGACACTTTCAAGACAAAAAGTCAACACTGAAAGCTGCTATTTAAGTTTTAAAATCAATCTAGTTTATTTTACATCATTATACGATCATAAAAAAAGCCTTATGCATTTCATGCCACATAGGAGCACGTAATCATAAGCTATGATTTAGGGGCCGATTTACTACATTAACGTGAAGGATTCGAAGTTCGATTGAATTCGATCGAATTTCGAACGTAGGATTTCTTCGTTTGGTCGAATATGGGAACTTTGGCATATTCGATCATCGAATAGGGAATGGTCGAACAATCGAATACATTCTAAATTTAATTGCCTACTTCAGCAGATTGGATCTACCGAATTGCATTAGAAGCCTATGGGAGTACTCCCATAAGCTTATGAGACGAAGTCCTGATCGAATAGGATTCCTACGATCGAAGTGTTTGATCGTTCGAATCGTACGAATCATTCGAATAACCAAATGATTTATTCGTTCAGTCGAATGATTTATTCGACTGATCGAATAGATTTGTATTCGATCGTCGATTGACGATCCTAGAACTATTCAATTAACATTCGAAAATTGAATGCTAATCGAATATCGAAGAGAAACAAATTATTTTTGGGGAATAATAGTAAATGTACCCCTAAGTGTCACTATGGGGCTCAAAACGCACAAGGTCTTGAAAGTGTTTCGTTGTAGTCTTTGCCTCTTTCTTAGATATCAATCATGAAGACCATTTCTTTGGCAGACCAATAAGCCAAGCAAGACGTGGAGCAGATTGACATTCAGCATTGGGGCAGTCAAATATTTCCCTACACAGCTATTGTAAAGGACAAGGGTTAAATTTATTTTCAGCCCCATATAAAAGCTAGATAGTATACTGGACAAAACATAAACAGTAGTTAATTAATCCAAAACACTACAATAGTTGATTAACCCAAACCCTGGGGTGCACCCAAATGATCCTTCATGCAGATAAAGCTTAGCATTAGTTCTTCTCTATGCAAGACAGCTAAATCAGTTGCTATGGGTACTGCCTGAGTGCCAATCACAGTGGAATCAGTTAAAGCAAATAAATGCAAAGCCAAGATTTGCACACATTTCTATGTTAATTATTATTTGTTGAACTAACAAGGTGCTGAGATCAGATTCACACACTGGCTCCTTATGTAATTACTTTAATCTGCCGCACGCACAACCTTGTCTCAAGGGTATCAAGAAGGGTATGTGATGGCGAGTGCTAGCATCCTAAAAGGTGGCCATAGACGCACCGATAATATCGTACAAAACGGTTTTTCGTACGATATTCGGTGCGTGTATGGTGGGAAATGAGCCGACCAATATCGTCAGAAGATTAAGATATCGGTCGGCTGGTTGACTCAAAATTTTGATCGGATGCCTTTGAAAGCTCCCTGAACATCGCCCATTGTTAGTGCTGAATCGTCAGATACAAGTAGAATTCTATTGTTTCTACCTGTATATTTGACGATTCAGCTCTACACGTGTGTGCTGAAACGAACGATCTTTCTTGGAAAGATCTTTTCCGAGAAAGATCGTAATTGTTATGTCTATGGCCAGCTTAAGTCAGGGAGTAGGGAACTAGATAAGGATGCTGGGAAATGTAGTTCCTAGAAGTTTGATGATGCACGGACCTAAATGAGTATATCCATTGCCTCTCCTTTCACTTTGCTTTTTATATATTCTTTTAGTATGTGTTTAAATACTCTCATACCTATGTCATTTATAGGCTTTATCTCTAATTAAAGATGGTAGGCCAGCAATACATTGAACTCTGTCAGCTGTCTGTCAGCATCCCACCTCTTCCCTGGCATGGATACAGTATGAAACCTGATACCAGCATTGCTCATTTTCAGTTCATTTAGATCCATACTAATTGCATCTAAATTAAGTGCTAATTAGACATATGGATTTAAAATGTGTGAAGTTTAAATGGATGGGGTGGAACCTCTAGTACAGTAATAGGAGACTTGATATTCTATACAGGCCACACTCTTCAGTTACTATTTTTTCTTCCAAAAAAAAAAATCATATTACTGTTTCCAGTACAAAAAACCCATGTATCGGGGGCCATAGCAAAGGCATAGTCAGTGCAATTTAACCCCTTTGCACTTTATTGAATGTAAACCTAGTAGCATTATCCAGATGTAATCCAGGGAGCCTATGGGATATTTGATTTCATTATTCTACAGGCTGCTCAAACAGTAATTTGTTGTTGGTATAGGTCCAGAGGGAACATTATCCGTGCTTCTGTATGAACAAAAAAAGGAAAGTTAAGACTAATGGACAGAAATATCAACAGCAAAACAGAGACAAATATATTCACAAAATGTTTTCCGTTCCTGTGCACCGAGTCTTCTTTTTGTCAACCCCATTCATCTCTAAAAAAATGTCATCTTTCAGATTTGTTGTACCGGTGTGGGATCCATTATCTGGAAACCTGTTATCCAGAAAGCTCCGCATTACAGAAAGGCTGATTCCCGAAGACTCCATTATAATCAAATAATCCAGATTTGCAAAAATGATTTCCGTTTTCTCTGTAATAATATGACAGTACCTTTTACTTGATCCAAATGAAGATATAACTCATCCTGAATTGTAAGCAAAACCAGCCTACTGGGTTCATATAAGGTTTACATGATTTTTTAGTAGACTTAAGTTATGAAGATCCAAATTAAGGAAAGATCCATTATCTGGAAAACCCCAGGTCCCGAGTATTCTGGATAACAGCTCTCATTTCAATACCAAGCCATGCCAAGAATTGCTCTAAGGTGGCATCATTTTATCTCAAATGTACAGTATATTCAAAAGTAATGAGCTCATATCTGACCCTTGTTTTGCCTCAGTAGCTCCTTATTGGTCTGGACATTATATTGTTGCTATAATTATGCACTTTGTTGTATTGAAGATGAAAGGCTGATATTAAGCCTTGTGGAGGGAAAGTGAAGCAAACATAATATCTACAGACCTGACATGCTTAAAAACAAAACATTACTATGGGTCTACATAAAGGTATATTTAAACCCGAGGGAACTTTTTACATAAATCAACACTTAGACACAATCCCCTCCCAAAAATCGCTTCAAGGTGGTGGATAAATCGAGCTTATTATGATACTTTAATTTCAATCTCTCATCTAAAACGGGCTTTTAATTTGTGGTGATTTGTTTGTGACATGATTAAATGGTCAGGCTTGGCAGGAGTCCACTTTCAGAGCCTTCAGGTCAAGACGATCTTTACATCATTAAAGATTTAAGACGTTTTGCTCACCTAAAACATATTAAATTGGCAGGCAATTATAAAGAAAAGGAATAGGAAATTGAAGGCTGTAAACATTAAAGGCCACTGGCAGGTCAGGTTAGAGTATTCCTGACAATTTCTTTAATTCCTTAGATCATTTGCTTCCCTCCTTCTCTTAATTATTCATTAGAATTTATAGCAAGTGCGTTTACGGGATGACAGGTGTCACTTTAGACATTTTCTGTAGTCCATCCAACATGTCATTTGTCCTTGAGTTAGAACTCTAGTGCACATTAGCTTTAGAGGATGACTACTGTTGGCCTAAGTAAAGGGGACATATGTTTTAAAGGTACCTTACTCATGTAGGAAATAATAGGTAAGACATGTTTTCAATTTGGGCTGAAAGGGGTTATTGCCTATATATATATATATATATACACACACACGCCTTTATTGGAGCTCCTTACAGATCCTTCTTAATCTGTGTAAGAAAGTGCAGTAGGATGTGGGTAGCCAATAATAGATGAGCCCCTAAACAAGGAAATACAATCTGCAGTTTTCTTTTTAAGGTCCATCGAGTTGGTGTCTGCCCTCCAAAAATATGGGATTGGTTGGTATTCTACAATACAAAAATGCAGAGTGCTACCAATTCTCATGAATCACCTGGGGAAGCGGCCGGCCAAAAGTGAAGAATCTGGTGTTTGAAATTTTTTTTTTCTGTAAGTTTTCATAGAAACAGAAGAACTTAAAAAAAACGTTGCTTGTATTTTTGAAGGTGTTTAATTTAATGGGAAATACTAGTTCTTGGCATGCTATGTCAATATATATACTGTATATTCTTTTAAACAATGCCTTATAGTGCACCAAATATGTTGGGATCAGGGTGGAACAGTAATAAAACGTACGCCTGTGCTCACTTGATTCTGTCGATTACTACACAGTCTCTGTGATGTGCTTACTTAACATTTACCTCCTAGAAAATAGACTGAAAGCATTTGCACTCTGGCACAAGATAATGCTTCCAGAATTAATGGATGTAGTCCATCCATTCAGTAATCCGTCACTGTCTATGTGCTCGTTCCCAAGATCTAGAGGACTGGCCAGGGCAGGAAGCGTATAAAACAAATATCAGCAGATTTATTCATGTAAAACGGTAAAAGCGCTCCATCCAATTTCCATTGCTTAAGTGACTTTACGAGAAAATGGAATAACACATTTGGTTGTGCAATAATATGCCCAGGCATAACTAAGGGGGCCAGATTTTGGAGACAGAAAACAACAAGGTTACAAAGGCTGAGGCAATTTGCAGTTCAATACCAAAGAATCGAATAGACTGCACCTATAATATGAGTTGAGCAGCATCCATACAAACAATGAATTCAGTTGTGGAGCTCTGATAAGGTGGATGACGCCAAAAATTAAACTCACAAGGTGTATTTTTGTATTTTAAGAAACTACTGCAAAACTAGGACCTTTATTGATTGACATTCATTTGGAAGAACAAAGGGACACAGTGATTATTGGGGAATGATCCTGAGAAATAGGGATGTACAAGGGTCTTATAAATGAAATAAACATATA
>CM044434.1:23993898-24004592 GCA_024363595.1 Xenopus borealis | reverse complement strand
TATATCCCTTTCCTGTGTTATAGAGTTCAACTACCTGTAAGGACTCACCCTGGTGGTCTAGTGGGCAGCAGAGTCCACCGCCGCGGAAACCCGCTGCGCTGCTCCTTTCCCTTCCGTGTCTGGTACCCCTATGGCGTTTGGGCTGGTGCACTTCCGGGTTTATGCGCCGGCGTGATGACGTCATGCGCAATGGCACGAAATTCAAAAGGTATAAAAGGGGAATTCAGTGTACAAGAGATTGCCTGTTGTTAGGTTCTATTTATAGAGTTCCTGGGTGTTTAATCCTTGTGATTCCTGCCTGATCTACTGGGTATTGACCCTTGCTTTGCCTGACTACTTTGATATCTCCAATCCTGACCCTTCTCTGCTTGCTTGATTATTCTGACTCTCTCCAATCCTGACCCTTGCCTGTCTGTGATGATTCTGCTCTCTCCAGTCCTGATCCCGGCCTGTCTGAGTCATGTGACTTTTGCTCTGATAAACTTCAATAATTTTTTTACTGCTGTACTGCAAGTTGGAGTGATATCACCCCCTCCCTCCCCCCCCTGCAGCCTAACAACAGAACAATGGGAAGGTAACCAGATAACAGCTCCCTAACACAAGAAAACAGCTGCCTCATAGATCTTAGAACAACCCATGTCCCACTGCATTTCATTCAGTTACATTGAGAAGGAAAAACAACAGCCTGCCAGAAAGCAGTTGGCTCCTAAAGTGCTAGCACAAGTCACATGACCAAGGGCACCTGAGAAATTGACAAAATGTCTAGCCCCATGTCAGATTTCAAAACTGAATATACAAAAATCTGTTTGCTCTTTTGAGTAATGGATTTCAGTGCAGAAGTCTACTGGAGCAGCAATATTAACTAATGCGTTTTGAAAGAAAAATGGTTTCTCATAACAGTATCCCTTTAAGTATATTGTATCTATATAACACATAAGGAAACAAAATCAAATATTTCTGGTTAGTAAAGAATAGAGTCATGTTTCATAGACTGTCTGAAGCCTACAGTTTAAACGGTGCCGCTGTGCTGGGTTAGTCTTGACCCAATCTGCTTAGTACAAACTGTTTTTTTTCTTTTTGTAATCCATGATGTTTTGCTAATCCTACATATCTTTACCAGCAGGCTTAGTTTTCTGTGCCATTTAGGAGGCAGATTAAAGACAAGATTAGGATTTGACATCAGCATGCTTGTTTTCTTGCTTCTTGTAACACTCACATAAGTACACAATCTACATTTTTCTTTTTAACCAATTCTAATTCTAAATAAATATCCAATGTCTTTGTTGAATAAAGCTCCATTATCCCTGTTTTCTATGGAGATCATGCAGGAGAAGCATTCTCACAGGTTTCTTGTGCTTTTCACCCTGGACTCTTCTTGTAATGTCCGTTTACCTCCCAGTACAGG
Organism: Xenopus borealis; assembly: GCA_024363595.1. Classification (NCBI taxonomy): domain Eukaryota; kingdom Metazoa; phylum Chordata; class Amphibia; order Anura; family Pipidae; genus Xenopus; species Xenopus borealis. The sequence continues at coordinate 24,003,187 of CM044434.1, read as the reverse complement.
CCAGAAAAATAGCATAGAAGCATAGCACAGGCCTACCTTCATGAATTTGAGGGGAGGAAACAGGTTTAGCATGATATGGCACAGTGGGACCTGTTACTACACACCGTAGATATATCAAAATATTTTTTTATTCATATTTCATGTGTCAGAATTCCCAAGTTTTCAAATGTTCTCTGATGTCATTTTGCCAAGGATTAAATTCTTACATGTATTACTTCTCACCCCAAGAAAATTCTTCTAGACTTCTGCAACATTGTACTGTACAGAGATGATAACCCAACGCATAAATTCAAGTGAAGCTAGTCATACATGATATAAACTCCCAACTCTGATATCTATTGGATCGGTCTGAATATCCCATCAGGCCAAGATTGCATCATGTCAATGCCCTCTTCATTAAATGGGCCTCTGTATGATCCAGTTATTGGTCTCTGTGCCAGTAATTGGTTCAACCCAATCTTACTTGGGGACCTTGTCAAACCATTCCACTGAGTTTTTAAAATACTGAAATTCTGGTGTATAAAAGACAGTTCTTCTTGGCAACTCTGAACTTTTGTGGTCTTTAGATGAGAAAAATATGCATTACAATGGATAAATCTCAGAAAACTCTTGATCTTGGGGGGGACGGGACAGTTTCTTTGTTGAGATAAATGAAATAAAGTGTCCATGAATCGGCTTTGTAGAAATGATAATTTCTGTTTGGAGCTTTCTGTGCATTTGTTCTGTAAAGTGCTATGTACCATTATGGAATATATACTTGGAAATATAAATGGAAAAGCAACTGTGTATTTTGTGTATTTTCATCCTGCCTGTTGTCACTAAGATCTTTTTCCACATCACAAAACAGAATCAATTGAAATGTCCAGTTTCTGATACATGATGCCACAAGTGTCTAGTCCAGGTCTGGCAACCTTTACAGCTAGAATTCACTCACAATTTCATCCTGATTTTTTAGATTTTTATGTAATATAGATTTCATTTATTTACAATATGAACAGTTTACAACCTTTACAAGACATCGGTAAACATACATGTACATCATAAAATGAAAAGACATAATGGCAACATCCCACATTGTACAGTGCAGAACCTACAGTCCCTTTGGTATGTTGATGAGAGAAAAGGCAACTATTGGCAACTATGATCAAATTCCATCTATTTTACTGAAAAGCAGTGGTGTAATAGAGGAACCAGACCCTGCAAATGCTTGGGGGCAGGAACTATAGGATGCCAGACTTTATACTTCTCAAAATTTACATGACTTATGATAAGGAGCCGTACCCCACTTTGGGTAGAGATTTGAAAGGACCCAGGACCCCATCCAACCTCTTCCCCCATTGGTGTCCTTTATGCCTTTCTCATTGCAAAAACAAGCACAAGCCACCATACTACTCTGGATACAGGCAGGCCCAGACTGGTAATTAGTGATGGGCGAATTTATTCGCCTAGGTCGAATTTCGCGGCGAATTCCCGCGATTCGCCGCTGACGAATAAATTCGCGAATCACCAGAGATTCGCCCATTCGCGAATCGCGGGAGATTCGCCCATCACTACTGGTAATCTGTGGGTTCTGGCAACTGCCAGAGGGGCTGCTGTAAGGTCCCATAGACAATCACTATTTAATGGGCTGGTGGAGGAATATTTGGGCCTCTGTGTACTTGGAATGCCAGGGCATATTTTGACTGCCAGTCCAGACCTGGATATATGGTATAGTTGCCAGGTATTTTATCGGCCTGGCTGGTAAAAATGAAGCTTGATCCCAATGTTATTAATAGGGAAATGCATAAAAAGGTGGCAACCCTAGATACAGGTCCTTTTCCTCAAGAATGGAGTGCAAAGACCTCCATTTCTCCCATTAATACAGCACTGCCTCAATTCCAGAAAGTGCAAAGATCTCCATTCTCCCCATGACTATATCACTGCCTGAATTCAGAAGATGTTTATTCATGATGGGCAGTGTGAGAGGCATATAAGCACCCACCCCCTGTCCATCTACATGGCGTACAAGTTACAAGTCCCTTAGTTCTGTAGCAGTATCATCCAGGGTCACTACTGCTTGGCTACAGTTATATACACTGATGCACTCTCTCTCTTCTGGTTTTAAACAACTGTTAAACACGGAGAGAAATCTGAGCACGTTACATGTCATTGGGTTGTCACAAAGCTGCCATAAACACATTTTCACTCTTTTTTGATTCATCTAAAAGAACCAATCGGGCATTTGTGTAAATTTCCCAAGCATATGCAAAGGCATAATTAAGCCACTGTCATTAACGTAGCAGCGGGTAACGAGAAAGTGAGGATGAATAGGTGATTCATCGGCAAATTGCTTCTCTCTTTAAACACTTCACCTAGATTAATCACTCATCTAAACTGATATACTTAGCTCTTTATGTAAAAGTAACTCTTAAATATACAGACTAGTGATGGACGAATTTATTCGCCAGAGGCGAATTCCCGCGATTCGCCGTTGGTGAATAAATTCGCGAAACGCCAGTGAAAATTAGCCAAAAAAAACGAAAAGCGATGCGCGTCAAAAACGCGACTCGTTTCTTTTCCTTAATTTTTTCGCCAATTCACGAATTTTGCTGGAAATTCCCAAATTTTACGGCGAAGCGAAACGGGGGAGATTCGCCCATCACTAATACAGACTAGATTTTCATCTCCCCATAGAAAAGAACAACTCGATAGCACATTACAGTTACTTCATTCTGTCCATCTGCAAACTTGTGCAGCCATTTATAATCCAATTTAAAAGTTGTCTCCATGGTGCATCTCATTTCACAATTCATAACATAAATGCCAGAATGAAGCCCAGTCAAGGCCATTTTAATAAATAAGCAGAAGGTGCAATTGACAAGGGCCCACCAGAACATAGGGGCCCACAATCAGACCTTTCATCCCACAATTCAAACCTTTCATTAAAATGAAGTGTGTGGCCTTGGAAATTGCAGATACCTCATTTTAATCAGCTTGAAAAGCTCAGCATAGCCATGCCATATTCTTAATTTACTTTAAAGGACAAGGAAAGTGTAAAATAGAATAAGGGTAGAAATGGTGTATTTTGTATACTAAACATAAACATGAACTTACTGCACCACAAGTCTAATCAAACAAATGATTTATGCTTTCAAAGTTGGCCACAGGGGGCTGTCATCTTGTAACTTTGTTATACATCTTTGCAAGACCAAGACTGTGCACATGCTCAGTATGATCTGGGCTAAGCTTAGGGCTTGTCATAAATGATCAAAACAGCACAAGTCAAATAATATCTGCCAGAAGCCGATACAGTAAGCCTGATTAATAATCAGAATATACAGACTGCACTGGGTCCTATGTTGTCATGTAATCTAATGTGGAGTCTATCGTTTTTTTATTGTTTAATATAAACTTTCTCCAACTTTGCAGAACCAGTGACTGCAGCAAAATAATCCTCCAAATAGAATCCCAGTTTATCTGTTGATCTTTGTCCCTGCAGCAGGAGTTGGAAACAGTAAAGGGGATGTAAAGGCAAAAATAAAATCCACACAAATCTATACACAGCTCTACAGAGAAACAAAGCTCCTTGAGTTCTGAAAGCATGAGAAGTAAGGTGGGGGCTCCCCCTGCTGTTCATAAGTATGATTGTTTCACTACACAGCAGTTAGGGACCATCTGAAGATTCCTTTCCACAGCAGTAAAAGGGAGAATTGCATTGCATACAGTCAGATTTCTCATAAAAACAGTATATTATCATTAACGAAAGTAAAAATGGGATTTTTGCCTTTACATGGCCTTTAATACAGATCCATTATATGGTTAATGAGATTACGTCAGTTGACTAATAGTTATTGTTGTTATTCTCTAAACAACTCCAAATATTTTTGCAACAATGGTTATAGGATAACAAAAGTTTAGTACAAAGAAGTGGCATCTTAAATCCTATCCCTGGGAAACTGCATCTCAGGAACATTCTGTTCAACTACATACAGTAGTTATTATTATTATTAGGTTTCCCCATGCACAAGAAGGATGCTACAGGTTCAACGACAACTGGAAAGCTAGTGTAGAGTCTTAAGCTGGGCATAGACACAACGATCCGATCATATGAATCCTCTATTCGTACGATTTTCGGATTGTGTGTGGAGTGTTCCTACATTTGTCGTGCCATGCCGATCGGTTGTTTGGTCTATCGGCCAGGTTAGAAAGTTTCTGTCGGCTGGCGATCATATATTTGCGTCTATTGCAGATCGTACGATTTTCAGTGGGAGACCGTCACTAGGTTTTTAATCGTACAACTTTTGTACGATCCCTATCAGGGGCAGAACGTCGGCTGATCTGTGCTTTTACTACTTTATTTGATCTGAAGGTTAGTGGCAGGTCTGGAGATGGGGAAGTCCGATCGTTCCATGATTCGTACGATCAGATCTTTGCGTCTATAGCCAGCATAAGACTGAAATCACAAAGTGCTTGCAAATAACTTTGCCACCAAAGCTCTTCTTAGAGGTGAAGGTATGAAGGCAATTTATATCTGGGAGTGTCCAGCGTCTCTCTGCGGATTTGCTACTGCTTATCAGCTTCATGCAGCCTCACTGCAGGCCTGGCAGAGCTGCCTTTAGCTTTCCTCCAAGGACCTATTTGACTTGAGTGTCCAACACAGCTTGTCACATGGCCAGCGTCAGGTAGCTTTGGGATTTCACTACAAACAGAGGCAGGAACACGTTGTCTGCAGCAACAATGCTCTCTGGTATTTTGCTTAAGGACAACAAGCTCATGTCATTGCAATGTGCTTGTACTGAGTTGTATTAAGTCACAATGCTCCCTCAAAATATTCCATGACTGGGTTACACATTGCAAGCAAAGCAAAAGCGGCAAGCAAAGCGGTGATGTGCGTTTTATAAAATTGCAGATTTACTAAATTCACATGAAGGATTCAAAATTCGATCGAATTTTCAAAAAGAATGTTTTTGAAGACCACTTCGACCATCGAATTTTGAAAAGAATAAAGGCTTTTAAAAGAATTCTTTGGCGTGCTGCCCTTTTCGACTGTCTACAAGTGTTTCTTAGTGTGAAAGGACAATGTGGGAGTTGCACTCAAATCAATATGGCTTGAACAAGGTGTGTACTACTTGAATTTGACTGAACTTTCCTAACCAGAACAACAGAGAACCAGAATCCTAACCAGAAGAAAAAGCAGCCTTTTTCTTTCTCCTGACAACTTCCTTTGACTACTTGGTGGTCAGACTGGTCTGAAAATGACCAGCAGGTGGCAAGTTGTAACAAATTGAATTGATGTTACCAGTACATGAATATTTTAATATCTTGGAATTAAAATGGAGTGATATTACCCCCTCCCTACACACACACCCCCCAGCAGCCTAACAACAGAATAATGGGAAGGTAACCAGATAACAGCTCCCTAACACAAGGGTGTGCATAAGCTCCAGTCTGTGAGTTTTTCCCAGGCCCATTTTGGGTTTGGGGGAGCGTTTTTTCTGCAAACTTTGCAGATCGTGAGGATTTCTATCAGGAGAATCGTTTTTCCACCACAAACTCTTCCTAAAATGACAGCCATTGCTGGCAAAGTGGTGAGGACCTGCTTGGGGTCTAAGAAGAAGACTGCTGCCCCCAGTTTGGCAGCAATTGTTTAGAATATTCAAGTGTGCAAAGAGGTGGTGGCCATGGCTAAAAGTGACAGCAAAGAAGGAAAAGGTACCTTTATATGCAGTGTTCCATTTGTAATGGAGTTTTCCAAGCAAGTGAATACCCTGGACGACCAAGCTGAAGTTGCTGCAGAGAGTTGCAGTTCAGAGGCAAGCCAGGACTCTGCTGCAGGCTGTGAGGAAGCCATAGAGAGTGCTGATACTGCATGCTGTGAGGCTATGGAGGCGCTGAGGAGGCGCTCAGAGAAAAGCCCAATCCTGCTGCTGCAATGACCCAGGTAGGAGCAATGTACCTGTGTGATCATGGGGGAGAGGGGGCTGCTGGAAATGGTGCTGGGAAGCCAGAGAGTGTGGGCTCAGCTGGGCCCAATCACAGCCCTGAGAGACATTAAAGTGTTAGTGAAAAGGAACATTTTGGAGGGGACGATTAGTAACATAGTGGCTGGACTGAGTGCTCTTAAAGGTACAGAGAGATCTAAAGCCATGAGAAAATTTGTTTTCTTGTCTAATGACTTGGAGGATATTGAGAATAACATTACCAGGGTTCTGGGAGCTATACAGCCGCCCTGGAAAGAGGTTATTGATAATCACAAGAGTTTCCAGGAAATGGATGAAAATTGACCCAAAAAAGTTCCATTTCTTTTTCTAAAAAGACTGTAATTCCTGGGGGTGGTAATGTGGGGGCTTTGTGAGCAGATTCCTTGGTCCCAGAGACTGTTTCAGTGCCAGGCACTAGTGCAAATACTAATATTAATGCTGTGAGTGTGCCCAGTGCTAATGTGTCAGGTGCAAGTGTGCAGTGTAACAAGACTGCAGGGAGTACTAATATGGCTGTACCACTGACTAAAAAAAACTGCAACACTGCAGTAATAGAGAACATGATTAGTGAATGCAGTCCCTGCAGGGAATCCTATTGTAAATAGTGAGAGGGAAGGGGCACAAGGGAGGAGAAAAGTTTGGGAAAAGACTGTTTAGGCAAAATGTCTCTAAGGTGAGAAGGAAGAATGAGGTGAAAATTAAGTGAGTAAGGGAGAGGAGTGAGTTCTTCGGGCGCAGGTTTGTAGCCAGAAATCTCATCAAAGAGTCATTGGGCTTCACCCCTGCAGATGTGTTTGGGGGTGTGTGCCAGGGTGTGTTTCAGGTGTGGTTCAAACAGGCACTTTGCAGCTAAATGCCCAGTGGTGAAGTGCACCCTCTGGCGAAACTGGGCACCCCAGTAAAGAGTGCCAGGAACTCCGCTGCAATTTGTGCCTCACATTAGAACATGCCCATCATTTTTGCCCTGATGCCTGGCACAACATTGTTAGAGATTGCCCTAATTTACAGGAGGAAATTGGCACGGAATGGAGATTGTGGAGAAGGGTGCCCCAACATGTGAAGTGGTGGGATCAGAGAGGGAGGTTGTACAGCCAGAATCCAGTGCAGTAAGGCGGTGGGTACGGCAGCAGAGAAGGTACCTAAGGAGAAGGGTGAGCAGAGGGAAAGTCGGCCAAGAAGAGAGGAGGAGTGGAGAGTGGTGGGAAAGAAAGCCTCCTTTAAAATGAAAGACTCCTCCCCAAAAATAGTGGTACACTGTAGCAACAGGCAACAGGTTTGTTCTGCCAGAAGGTAAGAGCTGGGGAGATCTGACTGAGGAAGAAAGAAAAGAGAGAAAAGAGGAAGGCTAGGGCCTGGGGAAAAATAAACAGAAAGAGGAAAGAGGGGCAGGAGGAGGTTTTGAGTAAGGAGGGGGAATGGGAATCTCTAGAGGAGGACTTTGAGATTGACCTAAATGATGAGGAGAGTACCCCAAAAATCCAGGTGAAAAGGAGGGGTGAGGAAAGTGACAGTGCCAGGCAAAAACAAAACCGGATTTAATAATATGGGAACTTACTTTAATTGAATGAATGTTGGTTAATAATGTGATGCTTTTCCATTTGTTTCTGAAATGTTCATATAATTTTCTGTAATGTTTTTACTTTCAATAAAATTCCCTAAAGCTAGCCATGGACGCAAAGATCCGAGCTGTTGGCTGTCTCTTGATACTTAGCACTTAATCTTCAATCTGACTGAATTTGATTTATTATTTTATTTTACCCTGTTTTTTCTATCAATTCATTATTCTTCTATGCAGTATATGTACATACATACTAGTGGTGGGCAGGCACTATAAAGTATGGGGCATTTGCCTGGGGGGGGCAATTAGGCTGTGGGGAAGTTAGGTTAAGGGGTCCCCAACCACAGGGTCGTGGCCCAGAACCAGGCCGCAGGCAGTCCTGGATTGGGCCGTGGAGCCTAGCCCGCAATTAACATGTTGCGCCAAAATGGACGCTGGTGCGCCGAATTCTGCACCCACATCACCCTGTACTTGATGGATCTCAAATCCTCTATATATACAGTTTTCCATGGTAAAATGCAATAAAAACCTTTAAAACTAAACAAAATAAATGTTTAAATTTTGTTTTTGCACATTAAATGAAGAAGGTTCAACTAGCCAATCCTTAAACAATACATTACACACAGAAACAAAAAGAGAAACATCCCATTTATATTTCCCTTGTGATAAAAAGTTAATTACTTTTTTATAAAAAATGAATGCAGAATTTACTCAAATATTGCACACAATGGTTAAGAAAACAGGAACTGCTACAATGTTGTTTAAGCTGCCTTTACTTTAAGTATTTTTTTAAAACTGTAAACATAAGTAAAGAAATCTTCCCATACATAAATAAATGCCCCCTCTTACTGGTCTGTAATTTGCAGGGTTTTTTTTATTTATGTTTTTATGTTGGTTGTATTACTTTATCACCAAATACTGATTAGGATTGTCATACAAGTCTGCAGAAGTACTTCTCCAAATACAGTATCTGTGCGCACAGGATTACTGAATTTGTCTTAATTTATTTCTATGTTATTGGAACTGGACATGGTTCAAAATTGAGTAGAAGCCATTATGTATGCAATCTGAGTGTCTGAATCTGTTCAGACTGAGAATGGGTATCACTGATATATCATGCTAAGCGCCAATGAGAGCTACTGGTTTCCTTGAGGGTGATTTGGTATTAATAAAAAATGAAAGCATGTCAGGAAACATGTTGTACAGCTGTTTCATGCATTATCAGGTGCCCGTATACCGCCCCAGGATATTCATGTTCGATTATGTAATTTGCCTTTGGTCTAGCAAATGACAAATAATATTTCAGATACAAAAGTTGGCTTTATATTAAGAATAAGAGCAGTGATAGCATTTTCCCAGGCCCAGTGCAGTTCAAATAACCAAAGGGAGACTCTGCAGATCACTAGACCTAGGGAATGTGCATCTGCCACTACATTGTCCCCGGTTCACTTTGTTGAATTGACAAGCCTGGATTCCTTAATGAAGCCTTTCTACGACTGATGGAGTGACCTCCTTTTCTCAGTATCAGTGGATGCCTTTGCTCACTTATATTACATGGGGGAAACAAATGCACTAAGTCACTGTATTCACTTATCCTTGAAAAAGTCCCTAATGTGGGTCGAAACGTTGGATGTGCAGATGCACATAAAAACTATTTAATTTGCAACAGATTGACGTGCAGGTTATTTTGTAAATTTCTACATGTTGTTTACTGCCTATATGGTTTGACTCTGTACCCATCTGGTATTAAAGGGATTCTGTCATGGGAAAA
>CM044434.1:23962247-23978432 GCA_024363595.1 Xenopus borealis | reverse complement strand
ATGAATGAGAATCTTCATAGTCTATAGGGATTTGTAAAACCTATAGGTCCCTGCACTTACTTTGTATAATCCATACGTCTCATTATTTGGCTGGTATCTCCTCATTGACAGATGCTATTTGCTAAGGAGCTGATGCTATAAAGTCTATTTACTGAAAAGCAAAGAAGTCAAAGTGGCAGATGCCTTAAACAAGAGAACTGCATGGAACTGTTTATGTTCCTTATATGTCAATTCTACTTCCAGGCACCTTCCCCTGTCCACTAATGGCAGAACTTCCAGTCTATGATGTCAACACTTCTGGTTTTATGGTTGTCATTAGCAGATTGTGATGTTGATAAGACAGTTGTGGATTGGATCAGGTAGCTGGTCCAGGTAACATTGTCCTGTGATAGTAAAGTTCTGGTATGGACTGTAAAAAAAAAAAAGCAGCAGCTATTTATAATTCAGAAACCTGGTAAATTGTGCTTTTGAAGGAGAACTAAACCCTAAAATGGGTCTAAAAATGCCACGTTTTATATACTGAACTTATTGCACCAGCCTAAAGTTTCAGCTTGTCAACAGCAGCAATGATCCAGGACTTCAAACTTTCCAAGATGGGGGTCACCAGCTTGGAAAGTGTCTTTTACACTAAGCTCAGTAAGTGACAGCAGCACAGAGCATGTGAATCAGTGAATCAGCAGAAAAGAAGATGGGGAGCTACTGGGGCATCTTTGGTATATATTAGTATATACTGATCCCGCATGTACCTTCGGTACTTAATCATAGGTGTATACAGTACTAAGTGTTGCAAACTGGGCTGAATTTTGGTGACAGGGACTTACAGTATAAATGTAAATAAAACTGTGATCTCTGGTCCCTCTTAATTTTCCAAGAAATATGGTGTGCAGTTTGGTAATTTGTGTGTAAGTTGTGGTGGTGTGGTTAGACAAGTGGTTTTGGAGACGTAACAGAGAGAATATAAAACATTTAGCTCTCGGGAAGGCTGTAATTGTTCAGATGGAGGCACATGAGACCAAGGGCTCTTGGAATTTAAGGTTACATGGGACACAGGTGAAAAAAGGGAGGACTTTAAGCCACCTCCTCTTGGCAGGGGCAAAAGGGGAGGGATTTGTTGGGTTTGTAAAGTGGGAATGGGCAGGATGGGGTCAGATAACATTTCTTTGCTTCGCGTTTTTTCCAACCCACCTGAACCAAGAGAAATAGGACAGAGGCCACAAGCTGAAGTTGACGAAGGTACGTTGGGACTTCAGAATGTTGAATGCAGCAGAATATGACAGGATGGCATTAAGAAAGCACCAGAGGGTGGAACCATGCCCAAGCTAGCAGGTTGTGATCGTATGGTCAGGTTTGTGTGGAAACTGGTGACATGGACTACCATGGGGCGTGTGGAAAAGGGGGGAAACCAAGGAGAACAGGGAAGGGGGCTCTGGGCTCCTTCTTGAGGGATTCCCCCATAAAGAAAATAATTAAATGTGTTGCTAATTGGGCCGCATTTTGGTGATGGGGACTTATAAATGTTATTGTGACCTCTGGTCCCTCTTAATTTTACAAGAAATCTGGTGTGCCATTGGGTTTTGGTTTTGGGCTTTGTGTTGGCGTGATTAGGCAAGTGGTTTTGGAGAAGTATCAAAGAGAGAACATAGAACATTTAGGTATCACGGGAACTGTAATGCAGATACTGGAGCCTCCCACCCTCCCTTCCTTCAATACAGCTAGCCAGTGGGGTTAAGAGAAAGTATGCAAAATAATCTGGGGTCTGCTGTAGCCCCGAGGTAGGGGCGGGGCACGACGTGGCTGTTTGGGTGGCTTGCAATGCCCGGCACTGTGCACAAGGATGGCTGGAAGCACATTTTGTTGGTGCCATTGGCTATGGGGTAGTCCTACAAATATACCTGAAATATTACTTTTGGTTCCTGACAAGGCCTACAATGAATGGCTAACTAAGAGCAAGCCAAGAGTGTAAGCAACCATTTGCTTGTCTAGGAATCTCTAGTAACCCATAACCTTCAAGGCTGAATAAGTAGCTTGTATTCTGCAGGGCTAGGGTGTGTTCTCTGACATCAGAATTCATTCTTATATACTCCTAGAATTGTATATTTTCAAATAAATACACTTTGCAGTTGTGAATTTTCAAATCTTAACTCTTCTATTGTTTTCTACAGTGTGCTGCTTTTACTGCTAATATTCCATATATACAAGAGGAATGCTGTATAATCAGAGACTGTAATTCGAAAAATAAAGGTCTCTGGTCTTAAACTTGTAGTCTACAAGTTTAAGACCAGAGACCTTTATTTGTCGAATTACAGTTTTTCTTTTTATTTGTAGTGTGCACCGTTCTTTGTTCCGGGCTATGCTTTTCATGCTCTTTGATTTGGGGGCCAGCAGGTCATGACAGCGGGCACCCTTTAATCCATTTTATGTTTTGTTGAACTTTTGCTTGTTACTTAGTGTTTATGATTTTTTACTTGGCTTTTATGATTTTCACTTGTATCCTTGTGTTACTACCTTATTCAGAACGGTTTTATTGCCTTTGTGAAGACTGCCGGGAGATATAGAACAGGTTTTATTTACTGGTGGCTTGGAAAGGAAAAAAAAAGTCAGCAAGACTGAGGCACATTCACTTTGGCAGAGAGTTGCATGGACGCTTCTAGCAGAACAGCATGGTCTGTTATCAGCTGTACATAAAAGGGCATAGAGCAGCAGGTGATCGTTGTTCATTATGCCGAAAAGTGACTGCCAAATTCTCCAATGTACAGGGGCTTGCTAAGTTTTAAAAAGGCTTGCTGGGTTATACAATATGAATAAGGCACAGGGACATCAAGCTACACCTCTGAATACTAGCCTGTACCAACTCCAATAAGCTTATGGGACCATTTTATTTCTGCTGTCTAGAACCTGCAAACCTATATGTGGTTATGAGAGTAATCCGTAGGATCCAGGGTACTGGTCATCACCAACCTTCCCTGCATAGATCCTTACAGTGAGCTCAAATTATACTCAAACCCAGTAGAATCTTTTTAGCAACACTTCTCTGCTTGCTCAAATTAATATTTAATATAATAATATTTATAGCTTGGTAGATTTAACATAAATAAATAGAAAAAAACAGAGGGCAAGACAATCTTATTACGACGACAGAAAAGGGGTGGTCAAATCTGCCTTATCAACATCTGGTTGATTTTTGGCAAGATGATGGTAGCCCCAATGGAATCCCCATACACAGGCAGACTCGATCTAAAGGAGTCAAATTGGTGGTTAGATCTGCCCATCTATGGCCACCTTAAGAGTACTTCTTTTGTAAAAGCCTGCTGATGGGGGTTAGCAGGAGGGTGTGGAATAGGTTATTAATATTCATGCTAGAGCTTATGGTAAAGTTTTTGACCTTGTATTTTTTCTGATTCTCCTTCAGCCAAACAGCCATTTGCTCAGTGACACATGTCATATATATATGCTCCCTTGAGCATCACAGAGAATTGGAGAGATGATGATAATGTCTGACACATCAAACACACAAAAGTGCAAGTTAGGTGGCACAATCCAGCTGCTAGGATATTCCAGACAGAATAATGCAGCATCACAAAGAGAAAAGCCATATAGTCTGATGGAATATTCCATAACAAGAGCTCTATGTTAACCTTTTTCTCCACTAAAATCTAGAGGCACTATTGTACAGTATGAAAGCATATTAAGCATTTCTGCAAAGGTAACAGGGGAATTTCCTAAGTGATTCACATAAGGAAATCTTACATTCTGGGAAAGGAGATGGCAGGGTCCCATTATGGCACAAAGGAATCAAAATAAATTGAACGATTGACATTGTAGGGGCCTGAAATGCAAGAACTTACAGGCTATATCACTTATCACTACAGGATACACATTATCAATAAGTGATAAATAATATGCACATGGTATCTTGGTCTATACAGTAAGTGGAAATTACTAGAACATGATATACAGAAGGACATGACACCTATGTAATGAGGTCAACTACAGCTTTGATACTTTAAGTATCTAAGTATCCACCCTGATTTCCCTGATGTCTTGATCTCAGTATCACTACCGCCCTGATAGTGTAACCTTGCAAACATCAAGTGCATCTGAGTATATGAGACAAGTTTAAGAGGCTGTTGTGCCTTATAATACAGTTACATTTAATAGGCAATGTATCGTAAAGTAAAGTACATCTTGTTTACATGAATTCTTATTGGGCCTTTGATTTAACCTTGCCACTATCCTAGGGGACACTAAGGGCTCTTTTACAATGTACTGCTTCAATACACTTTGCTATTCTTTGTATATGTTACAATTTACTGATTATAAATGAACCCATTAATGGAAAAATCAAAGCAATTTGAGGAAGTTATGGGAATGTCATTGAAGGTTACATTTCATCAAACATTATTCAATGACCAGCTTATTACCAGGTTTCAATATACTCATCACTTTCCCCTTTCACTTTGTCATGCAGATGTCCTTTTTCCTTCCATGGGACATTGCCAAGTCTGAGCTCATGAAGTACAGTTTTGCTTGAGGGGTGTTGTCAACATTCTGGAGGATTTCTGTCAAATGTACTAGTTTGAGAAAGAAACTAGTTTTGAGAAAGAAACACAAGATGCCTTACACTGCCCAAGTTCTGGAACACACTGATGTACAATGTCATACCAGAGGAGGGCTTCTTGCTTTTCCTCAAATGACAATATAAACAATCTCAAGGACAGAGAGACTTTTAAAAGAGCCATCCTAACTTAAAAATTTTTTAAAATTTTGCTTATTTTTTTGGACTATGCCAGCAAGACCATGCAAAAAAAAATAAAAACCAATGCTTACTCCCCTACCCATACCTCACCCCTTCCTCTGGTCAAAGCTGCAAAGTTAAGATATAAAAAGGTAACTACACAGGGGAAAGGGGTGCCAGCAGAAAGAGTTGCTGCCCCAGTGGGCCTCAAAACACCCTAGCCTGACCATGACCAGATCAAGACCCGGCTGTTAAGATCACTCATTGCAAATACCTGTTGCCTATGCATATGAATAGCAGCCAAGAGAAAAATTCAAAATAACATGCCGTACTGTAAGTTTCTTTTTTAATAGGATCCACCAAAAGTAAATTAGTCTATGCATCAGTAATTGTAAGCGCTGAAGTTCTAGTTTTTAAGCTGGGAAAACAATTTATTAATTGCACCCAACAGTGCAATTACACTCTCTATAGTGGCAATGCACCCCCCTCTTTTCCTGGCCAAAGTACAGAAAATACAAGCTGAGGAGGTGAGCTGGGGCATATTAGGAATGTTGCATTAATGCTGCATGGATCTCAGAATTGCCTCTGCAATGCATGCTCCTTCAGTCAGAATCCAATAAATCAGCCAACATTGTTGAACTTTGGGCAGGGTACAAAGAACAGTGTAAATGGATGCACAGAAGGCCCTGGCATTAACTTCTTCCTTGAGAAGATTTTATTTCCATTGATCCATGTTGTGCCTAATGGATGCATGCACCAGAAGTGATGCAATTTGAACTCATGTTGATCAACCATCAGTACGGGTCAGGCTTTCAGAAAGTGCTGTTTTATTTGCATTTATGTCACTTTGTACAGTATAAACATTCACTGATAATACTGAGGCCTGAGGAATGATGAGGACAACTACTTCTCTACACAGATACACGGAGAACAATCTTGCAGGTCTATTAAATGCCTTGTTAGGCAACAGGCCAAGAAATGATTTGTCATTGGTCATGCTCAGAATAAATGGCCAGATAGCTTCATTAAAAATATATGAATAAGCCACCAACATAGTTTAACCATTGGACTAGCATCCAATAAAAATTCTTTACTGTCTTATAAACAGAAGTAAAACGAAACAAGATGGAACACAATTTGTTGGTGATATGCGCTACATAAATTTTACTTTGTATGTCACTTGACAATGCACATTTGTCATACACGGGTATCCCGAGCGCTATTCGCATTGTTTCACTGTACATTAAAAATTATTAGAAACATTACACACAGCCTTTTCTTTTATCTCGTTTTTAATTATTTTGTATTTATTTTATAAACACCGCATAAAATATTAAAAAGCAATAACTTAGGTATGGAAGAGAGACACAGATTTTACCATTCAGGGACAATTGTGCGCTATAAATTATTACTAAATACAATTAGGGCTATTAAAAGGAAGGTAGAATAGTATTTGTTCCTGTTGCTTTTATTGCAGTGTATGATTAACTTATACAACATGGAAATGAAAAAAGCAAAGAACACTGAAATTTAATTTAATAACCTGTGCTCCAAAAGTTTCTCAGCATCTCTTGATTTAATATGTAGGATAAAAAAACACTGGCGTAGGTTCAACTGAAACTCACGCGCAGCTCAGGCAGAAGCTTGCACACCAGAAGGGGGAAAACAATAATCTTTTTTTTTCTTTTACAGAAAAAAACCCTGCCCAGTGCTACAACCCAATAGTTAGCTTTTAATGGTTTAGTGTATTTGAATTTTGTTGTAGACTACTGACTGGAGTACATTTTGCCCATGTAGTATGAATACTATTATAGTTTTTCAGCTACATCATTCTGTATTATAAATGTTTTATAATTATAAATATAAAATATTTTATTTATACATTTTCTACAGCACTGTAAAATAAATGGGTGTATTCACTGAACTTAACAAATTTCACACAAAAATATAACTTATACAAAAGTTACATGTATAAGCACACACAATAGGTAAAGAGGACCCTTCTTATAAGAGCTTACAATCAAAAGGATACATGTTCTGTCCATACAAGAGGGAAACACACACACCTCAATATTAAAGGAATACTGTCATGGGAAAAAAAAATTCAAACTGCATCAGTTAATAGTGCTATTCCAGAAGACTTCTGCACTGAAATCCATTTCTCAAGAGAGCAAACTGATTTTTTTATATTTAATTTTTAAATCTGACATGGGGCTAGACATTTGGTTAATTTCCCAGCTGCCCCAAGTCATGTGACTTGCGCTCTGATAAACTTCAATCACTCTTTACTACTGTACTGCAAGTTGGAGTGATATCACCCCCTCCCTTTCCCCCACCCAGCAGCCTAACAACAGAACAGAAGGTAACCAGATAACCACTCCCTAACAGCTGCCTGGTAGATCTAAGAACAGCACTCAATAGTAAAACCCATGTCCCCAGTGGTGTAACTATATTATACAGGGCCCCACAGCAAATTAATTTTAGGGCCCCCAATATATCCAGAGGTTGTCCTGTTTCACCAATATATGTTGATATTGCTAATTTATTAGGGCCTCATTGGGCCCCTTATACCTTCTGGGCCCCCCTGCTTCCTCTGTAGTTACGCCCCTGCATGTCCCACTGCGTACAGGGGAGATCCAGCTCGCATCGCCTCCTGAGGCGGCCTTGATTTTGCCGCCCCCCCTTCCCCATGGTGCTCAAAAGTGAGCACCGGACAGGGGTGGGGATCCACAGCACTAGTGCACGCTCTGCACTAGAAGAGACAAATTTCTGGGTTGAAACCAAGAAATTCGGCTCTTAGTTACCAGGAGCGCCATTTTTGCTGCCCCTGGTAACTGGTAACTGGGGGGGGGGGGGGGGGGGGGGGGGTGCTGCTGCCTGACTGCATACTATTCAGTTACATTGAGAAGGGAAAAAACAACAGCCTGCCAGAAAGCAGTTCCCTCCTAAAGTGCTGGCACAAGTCACATGACATGGGGCAGCTGGGAAATTGACAAAATGGCTAGCCCCATGTCAGATTTCAAAACTGAATATAAAAAAATCTGTTCTGCTCTTTTGAGAAATGGGTTTCAGTGCAGAAGTCTACTACTGATGTGTATAAAAAAAAAATGTTTTCCCATGACAGTTTCCCTTTAAGCGTTACCATAGGGAAGAACAGTACCCATCATTATCATCATATATTTTCATTTTTATCACACCCCATGGGTTTTTAAGACTTGGCAGAGTTTGAATCTGTGTACACAACAAATTCAGTGTAAAAATGTAATTAGATAATGATATTCAAATGTTAGCCAACCATTAGTCGTTGGGTGTGGGTCAAATAGGGCAAGTATTCTTCTCCACTGTTCTCAAGAATTCCCTGTCTTGGAACCAGAGGCACATAGAAATACAGAGTGAAAAGACACCGGTACAGGTTGGGTGTGGGTCCTATATGGCAACATTTTGGATGTTAGGGTCAGGAGTGGCTAAAGGTTTCACAGGTTATAGTGGAGTTGAGTTTTTTCTGACCCGCACATTACTACACTATAAATAGTCAACTTCCTATTTAGTCTTTAGGTGTCTTTTTGTTCAATTTGTAAAATATACTGAGCAGGGGTATAACAACAGCAATGACAATATTCTGCGTGCACAAGGACTCTTGCATGCACCCAGACCACCCCCCCCAAGACCCCAGGGTCTGCTTCCTCTATAGTTCTGCCATTGATACTGAGGTATTAATGAATTATAAGTACATTTACAGTAAATGTCAACTGCAAATTGGTTTCATAAGGCAATATCTGATTGTATTTTGCCCAAATTTGATATGACTTTGATTATTGGTTTATTAATTTGCTTAATAGATCTCACAGGGATCATTTAATCAGATATTTGGCATTAACCGTTTCTGCTGTTTATCCATGCATCCATGCCTCATGTAAACAAAACATGCCAGCAAAAAACCAGCAGTGAATCTTATTACTTCTTTGGAGATCAAGTGGGTTTTTTTGGTTGGTTGGATATTAAAATTACTTTTTAAGATGATTGGGCTCCGTTATGAGATTGAGTACAGGTTTACACTGTCTTTCATCACAGGGCAAAGTGCCTTTATGTCCAGTTGGATTTATTTGTTTGGTTGAATATGCAAATTTTGGCATATTCGATCATTGAATAGCGAATGATCGAATACATTCGAATAGATTCGAATGAACGAATATTCGATCATTCGGTCAGCAAAGGATTTAAATTTTTAAGTGTATTCGATTGCCTTCTTCGCCAGATTGGACCTCTCGAATTGCAATAGAAGCCTATGGGAGCACTCCCATAGGCTTCTGAGGCTAAGTCCTGATCGAATAGGATTCGAACGATCGAAGTCTTTGATCATTCGAATCGTATGAAACATTTGAATGATCGAATGATTTATTCGACTGAACGAATAAATTATTTGACTGATCGAATAAATTTGTATTCAATCGTCAAATGATCGAATATCAAATAAAAGGTAGCCTAAAACTATTCGTTTAGCATTCTACGATCGAATGCTAATCGAAAATCGAATTTGGCCGAGCTAATCATGGGGAATAATAGTAAATTTGTCCCCTAGTCTTTAAAGTCCAGCTTGATTTTCTTGCCTTATGGACTTAGCATTTTTATATGTTTCTTTCCTTGCTATATTTTGGGTAGGGTGTGGCAGAACAAATAATGGGCCTTCTATGCAAAGATAGTTGACTTTTATTAAGTTCACAGTGAAGGCAAAGTCCGTTAAAACAAAAAATATGTTTATATGTCTGTCTTCCTATAGACTAGTGCTTTCAATCAGCAGGCCCTTTGCTGAGTCACGATTTAAACACAAATGTTATAAAGGAACCTTTCACTCAGTTCTCTCCATCTCTCCCAAGATTTGTTTATACAATTATCAATCTTCAAGTCATCTGTCTTTATAGGTATACTGAAAATCCATTTATTCATCCATATATCCATATGGATATACTTGTATCTATTCAAGAAATAATGTTCCAGTTCTATACATGCTTTCATTGCCTTTCTACTTTTCATGAAATTATGCTGGAAATGTTTTTTTTTCTGTAGAGTGAAATAAAGGTGTTTACTGTTCAGAAAACGGCTATATAGCACCTAAACGGAAATCACTCAGTACAGCCCAGTAATGACAACTATACAATCGAATTTACAGAAGGCGCAGAGAGTAAATGACTAGCCCAAAGACAGGGTAGAACTAGTGCTATTTCTCCAAATGCTATTACCTCCAAACAACATCTTCTCGAGTAGTCACTTTGCAGCGAAAGTACCATTTTCGAGAAAGTACTTCGAAAATGATTTTTATAGTCATTAAATCATGTAGGCCGCAATGCCATAATTTTGATGAAAGGAAACTGCAGGCATGCTCCTGGGTATGAAACCACTAGAATATATGGCGATGGCAAGTAAAGCGAAACATTCAACAACAGATTCATCTTTTGACAAATATCATCTTTGTATCCACAAAAGAAATCATCAGTACTGGATTTCCTGAAGCAAGTATGCTCTCAGATTATTACCAGTTTTTCTGGTAAATGAAAAATACAGCATCTAACTCCTAAACGTTTTGATAATGTCACAACATTTCCATTATGGCTTTTTGGCTAGAGTAGATTGTACAGTTGACCATTCTTGCCATGTCAATAACAGTATACAGGTATGGGATCCATTCAGAACTGTATTTAGGACTGATGCTGCCCTAGGCATCAATTACAAAGTGAATGTACTGTATGTGTCTGCTGGCTTTACCTGACTTATAAGCACTTGATGTGAATGAGCAGGGCTGTGTTAGGTCATGGCTGTAAGAATCCATTGGTGTTATCCAGCTACATGTATTACATTTTTTGTCAATAAATATCTGGTGAGTATGCGTCAGAGTGTCTGATCCTCTAATGACATTACCTGTGACTGAGCAGGGATTTCTTTAAATCCTAGCCAGTTAATGCCCTTGAGACCCAGAACTAGATTTCTTTTATTGGGTGCACTAAATAAATGTATATTTGCTTATTCCAGTCAGTTATAAATGCCACTTGTCATCGATTGCACTGCTCAGGCTCATGATACATTAATTAGCGTTATACTAATTTGCCAATGTTTGTTTATCACATAAAGAACCGATCTCACACAAAAAAAGACATAATTAAAATGGCAATAAATTAAATACTGTGAAAGAGCAACACAGAGCTATTAATTCAGTCTTCCAACCAGTTTCCATGTCTTGCTAACATGCATGACTTCTTCTTCAGATGCAAGACATTTCCATAGAAGATTGAAAATGACAACCAGCTCCACAGTCGCTTTTGATCTGGAGTCAGGGGTCACATTGGGCCAACTTATATTGCTGGTTTTAATCACTCCTCTTTCTCCCTTTCATTTTCAGGTACTCAATTGAAAATTCTATGTAATCCCCCTGAGGGAAATGTCATTTTCACCTTTCAAAAGAAACAGAGAAAACACTCACAGGCCCCAAACTTCTTACATCAAAAGTTCAATCACTAGAGAGATATGATGGGATGGAGAGATGGTGGCTGCAAAAGCGGGTTTTTTTGGGAAGGGAAAGGGAAGTGCACTCAGACGTAAAAGACAGGGAGCAGAGGGAGATGAAAGAATGGGACACAAGGAAAAATATTAAAGCAATTCTACTGATGGAAAGTATAGGCAGGGAGAATGAGATGGGTGAAATAACATGCTGAATTCTACTATAGTATTCATACACACTGCACCTTTACTCAAACTATCTGCTTTACCACTGTGAAACTCAATGTACTCAGGTGTGGGCCCTGCAATAGTGTGGAGACAGGTGTTGTGGAACTGTAATCTTTAATAATTAACAAGAATATGTGCCAGTAGTTCTTATAACTTAGCTAAAATGTATTTAATAAGAACAATCCACAAATTAGTTTAATGATCTAATAGACGGTACAATCATGGAATAATCAATATATACTCAAGAACAACACTGAGAGCAGAGCATACCCTTCTTTAGAAAATGTAAAGAGTAATATCATCCAGTCCACCCAAAGTTCTCTTGCTTCCTTGGGGGACTCTCCAAGTGCAACCTGGGCGGGGAACTATCAAGCCCAATGGGGATCTTCTAACACTCTTTGGTGGAGCCAAAAGCTGCTTATCTAAATAGTCAGTCTCTCCTAGAGAGACCCATGACAGGAGACAGACATTTGCTCAATAAATCCTGCATGAACATGGTGTGGTCAGGTGGAAATCCAAAAAACTAGGACAGCAACCAAGCAGAGTTCAGGCTTGACTAAATGGCCGCACACTTGTTGCAGAAAAAAGGCTTAGAAAGGTCCTTAATTACATGATGTATGGCAACTTTCATGACACAGAGAGAGGGGATCACTGGCACAACAAGGATAATGCTGGCAGGGCAGGCCCTTGCTCGTTTATTGCGGATGCAACGTTTCGGGGCGTAACCCCTTTGTCAAGGCAAGGGCCTGCCCTGCTAGCATTATCCTTGTTGTGCAGGTGATTTTCTTGCCTTGTAACATAGTTGGGGGTCGCAAATCCCTCCGTCATCAAGCATCATGTGGATGCGTGGCTGCACTACAATAAAGAGCAAGGGGCAACCCTGTGTTAATTCTACCTAGAGTGCCATTGTTGTTCGTTCATGCATCACATGGATGGCCAGAGTATGCAAGGGTAATTCTCTTTATTTCAACAGAGAGAGTAGACACAGGTTCGAGAGGAGACACGGGTTCGAGAGAATGCTTGTGAGTATTATTGAGATAAACTAAGATTATTGGGAGTAGGATGCATCAGGAAATATAGAGGCTAGGTTCTAGAATAGATAGGACCTGTGAGCCATTGACCTTATTCTTCAGACATGCATAGCCCTATGAACGAAGAACAATGGCACTCTAGGTAGAATTCACGCAGGGTTACACCTTGCTCTATAATAAAGATAAATAAAAGAATAAAGGTCCAGTACAGCAGGGTTGCCGTTCCCTTGAGCAATTGAGCACCAGGTGAGCTGGATATTTATCTGCCAGAGAGTGTGCGCAGCTTCCACTTGTTGTTTATGCATGGCCCTATCCCTGATCCATCCATTTAAATCATTATAAAAACTAAAACTCAGGAGTATCTGTTGGCTAGATTTATAAATAAATCATTAATCAGTCGTGATTTTGTTAAGCTTCTGTCCATCAGGGTTTACATCTTCAAACATCTATAAAAGAACTGCATTGAATCTGTAGTGTAGGGATGACATGGAATTAGTGTCAGTATTGCTCCTTTTAAACAGGGCACATGTGCAGTTTCAAACTGGGAATTATACATGAATATTAGTTATTATGACTAGATTAGGGGAAAATAAGTTGGTAACATTGCCAGCAATCTATCTAGAAAATAAATCTAATCAACTGCTGATATTACAGGTTAATGGGAGGAAACAAAAGTCAGAGTCAGAATTGCTAGTAATTGGAGAGGGAATTTATTGTAAAAGCTGTCAACATTACAGGAAAGGCTGAAAGACAGGGGAGGCTGAGAGGAGGGAATGAGACAACTGAGTGAGATGCAGAGATAAACTAAGATTATTGGGAGTAGGATGCATCAGGAAATATAGACATAGTGTTCTGTGAAAGGGAGAAAAACCAAAAGCTTACATATGGGGAATATACAAAAACTGTTATTAAATGAGTAAATACACTGAAAGAGTGTGTAGAAGCTTGGTGAGAAATGATTAGGGATGGTTTTATGGTATGGAACAGTCAGTATTTTACATCATGCATGCACACCTATGCTTTAGGGCTGGTTACAATGCAGGGTGCCAAGTTATAAACTACAGGCCCAAGACAAAAATATGCATGTACAGTATGGCATCCATAATCTGCAAACTAATTGTCATTGAAAGGTCAAATTACAGGAAAGCCATCTCCAATAGACTCCATTTTAATCAAAGCATTACAAATTTTCAAAAATTATTTCCTTTTTAACCCATGAGATTTTGGGTTCAATGTATTAATAGACAAAGAATGATGATTTATGTTATGAAAAGATCCCTTACTTGGAAAATGTCAGGTCCTGAACATTCTGTATAATAAGTCCCATACTTGTACTTGCTCTTACCGCCTATTGAAAGCTTTCTTTTCACCACACACTAAGGAGCCTATTTATTTAATTTAGAACATTTAAAAAAAAAAATGAATAAATCTTCCTCTTATTCTTTTGCACCTACAAAATGGTATGAAGATTGAGGATACGTAGAACAATGGCCATGCCATGACCATTTGACTCCAATATTGATGTGGATGCAATTTGCTTGAGTGTTACAAAATACTACATTATGGCCCATGTTGATGCTCCTGGATATGTTGGTGTTTCTAATTGCTCTGCTTTATTTTTCTCCCTTATCTCTTCCACTTGTCTCTCTAATTCCTTCATGTTGGCACCTCACTTGTAAATCAAAATTGAGTCGAGATCACAAGGTGCGAGCTTCTTACAGTGTCGTCAAGAGGAATTAATGCTGTCATCCTAGTCAAAAGAGCACCCGTTATTCAGTACACGCAAAGCTTTCATACCCTCTGCTTTGTCAAACCGCCTCATTATTAAAGTGATGAATTAAAAGCTTGTGTATTTTTTAATCAGGACATGATGAAAGCGCCTGTGAACTGGCTTTCTTTCAAATTTCACTTTCTTTTTGTATTTTATATTTTTGGCAGATGTTTAATGGAGCTTAAGATCTTTGGCTTCCAACACATTTATTTGCAAGAGTATTATCACAAAAAACATTTTCAGTATTATATGCCATCTAATTCCTTTTGCTGAAACCTATTTTGTTATAGCACATTCTAGTATGACAAATAAGCCCTAAAGTTCTATGGTATCTGGCAAAAGCTATTGGTATGAATGATTGAATTCTCATAAAATGTAAAAAAAAGGTAACAAAAGGTGTTAAGGCTTGAGTTTGACTTGTTGCTAAAAAGTTATAAAAATCTCATAGTCTGAAAGGTCTAGTAACTGTTAACAATGAGATGGCAGCATGTATTGGTCAACTGTACTAAAGTAAATAGCTGGTTGGTTACTATATAGGGAAGGAAGGGGAAATCTTTGTTTGGTTTGGCTTTCCATTGGTGATCTTGAAACTATCAGTAGAACGTTTTTATTGTTTTAGCATACAGGTATTTCATCATCATGTCAACAATTTATACTAGTTTCCATGTAGAACAAATAAGTACACCACTAAATATATTACTAGTTCAGATGCCTAAAAATTAGGATCCAATGCACTAGCTGTAAACGATTAGAACAGGATTAGAATATCTTGGTGGAACCTGTCTTAATACACAATACTTTGTGGTTTGTTGTTGAAGTGTGTGGTATCACCGTGCCTAAATTAATAAAGCTCTCTGGACCCTTTAGAAAGAAGGTTTCAGATGCCTATGTGTCTGAGACAGAATTAAAAAGTAACGGCAAATAGCTGGACATCAGATCATCTACAAGTGGAGAAGATTTCAAGCAACTGGCAAATTGGCAAGGCAACTCGGCAAGTTTAGCCCAAGAGCCGAATGCAAGATGCTGAAACCCGACCGTCATTTTATTACAGGACCTAAATGTTGCTTTCACAAGCAAATAATGTCAAGAATCACGAGTCTGACGCACGAGTCTGGCAGCTCACCATAAAGGAATCCACTAAAAGTCCAGTATTGTCCCAGACGGTGCTTGAAGACAATGTATGACCATCTGCCAGAAGACACTAGCTCAATCCAAACTGGACTGTTGCTATTAGATTACAACATCTTCTTCAACGTACTAACACTTGCAATTCACAACAGTCTAATGAGAAATATTACATTTTTATTTGTGCAAAAATGTTTTTCTATTTGCAACTTTTATTACATTTCCTCCTTAGGACTAACACCATTTGTTCAATGAATATACTGTTCTACTGGACAGCACTCTGTACCCGTAGCACTATATACAGTAAATTAACATATGCAAGTACATGCATACATTTGTTTTTAATTCAGTTTGTTTTTATTGCGCCAGAAATCGTTGATTACATTGCATTTATTAAATATTTAAAACATTTGAATGGATTTTATAAATACCTATAAACATTTCCTAGCTAAAGATCTTGAAGATATAGAATTAGGCAATGAACAATGTATAGTACTTTTGTCCTTGACAAAATAGTTGTGTGTTTATATACTGAATAGAAGAGCAGCAATCTTTCCCAAGTGCTGGTTAAATAATGGATATAGTATTGTAGTAGAAAGGTAACAGATACTCAAGTACATGGTTTTATTAGAGAAATTCTAATGTTTTGGTTGTTTAACACCATGTTCCTTTGACTTTTTTTCAAATATATGTGTGAAGACTCACCCTGGTGGTCTAGCGGTGGCGCAGCGGGGACTCCCGCCGCGCCATCGGTGGGGACGCCCGCCGCACCATCCTTCTCCTTTGCCGGCTCCTTAGTGCGCGCG
>CM044434.1:23899049-23915071 GCA_024363595.1 Xenopus borealis | reverse complement strand
TATATATATATATATATATGGTACCTGTATCCAAAACAACTTCCCTGGGTGGAGGTAAAATTAAACAAAGCACCCCATATTCACTTTTATTTACATACTGTATATAGATATACACACACACACAGAAGAAAAAAGACAATGCAATTATGCGACCAAACTGCACAAAATATAGTCTTATTAAAGTGCAAACATTTCTGTCTCCTTTGTCAGGTCAGCCTGCTTCATTGATGTCTTATAGGACTTGAAATCTCTCTATTTTTCTATTTTCCAGAGAATCTATGAAAAGCAAAGGACTTCAAGTCCCAGAATCCTCCACCTCACAATGGAACAAGGTGGGGTGGGGGTGGAGGGGTTATTTGCATGATACAGTGATCCTAAGGATGTCGCACATGGTTCTTGAAATACTTCTTCCTTTAAATCTGTAGAATATGGCATGTCTGAAGAAGACTCTGTATTGAATTAAACATAAATTTGATGAACTATTGCAGATTACGGGGAACCATCCTAACCTGTTGGCAGCAGCAGCAGCAGCTCTCCTTTGAGTACAGTGAGAAATGCTCTGCCTACAGCAATCCACAGACATGAGAATTACCAGAGTACACAAACTTCAATGTGGGTGATTCACACCCTCCCTGTGACAGTGCCATTGTGCAGAAGGGTGTTTTGGGCCCGGCTGCTCTTTAGTAAACATACAAGATGTGCGAGAATAGGGTTATTATCTAATGCATGAATGGCATTGCTCTCCTAGGATACAAAAGGAAATACTGTCTGTCTATCTGTCATCCATCTGATTTTAAGTTTCCAAAGTATTGGGTAGACTGTCATCAATAGAACAGTCACTTCCATAATTGGTGACCACAGTGACCCTTTTCAAACTAAACTGTGGGTCGGCATTATTAATTATTATTATAATTTTGTCACTAGACTGTTGCTGTTTAATGGAAGTTGGTGAGACTAAGAAGGTCTGGGTTTCATTCAACATTCTTTAAAGATAAAGTTAAAACAACAGCAAAAACACACAGCATCACTGGAAATCCAGTAATCAATACATCATGTGTCATTTGGGATGCAGAATTATCTTTGACTCGTAACTGGGCATCATGTAAATCAGTTTATATAATGTCCTTTTCCAGTGGTCTAGGGGCATTGCAAAGGAGCACTACAATATTACACCAGTCACTGTGTGTGTGGAAAACTTGGTTGCTTTAATAATATCATTTGAATTTATTCATTTTAAACAAGCGTCCTCCGCTTTAAATGTTCCCCTGTGCACACTGTCTGTTCTTTCCCTGATGAAAGTTCCATTATGGAACTGAAACGTCGGAATTAATAAACCTCGTCTTCAATTGATCCTTTTCTTGTTGTAAAATCCTTGGAGTACTATCACTGTGTGCTACTATATATATATATATACTGATGCACTAACTATAGATTTTAGTATCACAATAGTCTTTGATGTGTCGCATTTCTCTTCTTCCTTTGACTCTCTTCTTCACTCTAATATCTCAGCTATCTCATGTCCTCAGCTATCTTCAACCTTGGCACACTGCTCATACTAAAGCGCTCCAAAGACACCTGGGTGCACTTGAGTGTCGCTTACACAAATCCAGTTTAGAATCAGACTTTTGGAGCTACAAATCTGCCCTGTGTTCCTATAACAACAGCCTTTCCCAAGCCAAACAAACATACTTTACTTCACTCATTAACTCCCTCTCCAAAAAACCGGCACAACTTTTCTCCTTAGCTTATATCAAATCAAGTGACATATTAAAGAATCTAATCAAACTGGAATATATATTTATGTAAATATTGCCCTTTTACATCTCTTGCCTTGAACCACCATTTCATGATGGTCTGTGTGCTGCCTCAGAGATCACCTGACCAGAAATATTTAAACTCTAACTGTAACAGGAAGAAGTGTGGAAGCAAAAGACACAACTCTGTCTGTTAATTGGCTCATGTGACCTAACTTTATAGTTTGTTTGGTATGTTTGTGTGCACCGTTGGATCCTAGGATCCCAGGAGGCTGTCCTTATTTTGTAAAATGTTTTTTTTCTATTTATGATTACCCAATGGCACATGCTACTAAAAAAGTATATTATTATGAAAATGGTTTATTTACATGAAGCAGGGTTTTACATATGAGTTGTTTTATGCAATATCTGTTTATAGAGACCTACATTGTTCGGGGGGTATAGTTTTCCTTTAACACCCTCCTTTCCCCTTCTCCACTCCCTCCATGCACATCTGTCTCTGCTTAAGACATTGCTGAGCACTTCAAAAACAAAATTGACAATATCAGAAGGGACATTACACTACTCAACCCCCCTAGGCTTCCACCACCCTCCCTCCGCACTCCCCAGTCTCTCCTATGCTCCATCATCCCTGATGAGGAAGTCTCAAAACTTTTGGCCTCTTCTCACCTTACCACCTGCCCGCTTGAGCCTATTCCTTCAAAACTTCTCTACAATACCAATCCTTGTCTAATCAAAGCATTAACTCATCTATTTAATCTCTCACTCTCAACTGGACTATTTTCGTCTCAACTAAAACATGCTCTTGTCACCCCCATTCTGAAAAACCCTCTCTTGATCCCTCCAATCTTGACAACCTCCAACCTATCTTGTGTGAGAGATATTGTGTGAAAGAGTGTAGGGGGATGTGTCTATGTATGCTGGGTTTTAATTTGGAGGGGTTGAACTTGATGGACTTTGTCTTTTTTCAACCCAATTTAACTATGTTTAACTATGAAAATATACAGGCAGTAGGTGTGGACGGAATGCTTCCTGGAAGTCAATAAACCTGGGAGAGTTCTAGGGGTTTATAATGATATCAATTACTTATCGCTTCAGATGTGCATATTCCTTTAAAGAAGTAAAAGTCCGTCCTGCCCCAGTGTTGGCCTACTGTTCCATTTCTGTAGCAAATATTTTTGTTCCTTTTACTGACATTTATTTTTATCATTTGTAGTTCTCAGAACATTTTGGAAAAGATATGATAAAAAAATGTAGGTCAGACTCCCTGGGGTGGTGGCTTGATCTCTGACCTGCTCTACATATTTGTCCCTTGTTTTTTGTGCCACAAAGAGTTGATTTTTGTCCTCTTTTTAGGAATAATATATATAAGAAAATATCAGCATAAAAAAGGTAGAGATGGTAGTTTTGGATACAAATTTGAGTCTGTGAAGAGTTGAGAAGTAAGTGAAATAAGAAAGAGTGAAATACAACAATTATGGTTTAAAAAGGGCAGAGAAGAAAATGCTAACAATTAGGTTTTCCCCAGACATAGATTCGTAGTAAAATTCCATCTGCAAACTTTTTTGTGAAGCTGTGGCAAAAGTTTGCTGTCAAAAAAATCTTCACAGTGAAAAAAGACACCCATTGACTTGTGCTTTGCAAAATATTTTACTTTAATGCATTTTGGTTAAAAATAAAATAATGCGTTTTCCTTAAAAAATGCTTAGGAAAAAAAACACCCATTGACTTTAATGCATTTTGTACAAAAGAAGCCCCCAACAAACCAAAAAAACAACATAGGAAAAAAAAAACTAAATTTTTTTGCCAAAGTGAAACACAACAGATTCACTCATAACTGCTAATAAATGCATAATTTGCTACAGTGTAACCCAAGGCAATAATAATCTCTTGTATGTTTTCCAGAAACCCTTTATCCAGACAGCTCAGAATTATGAAAAGATTGTCTCCTATAGATGCCATTTTATCAAAATAATCAAAATTTTTTAAAATGTTTTCCTTTTTCTCTGTAACATTAAAACAGTATCTTGTACGTGAACAGACCAAGATTGAATTAATCTTTATTAGAAGCAAAACCAGCCTATTGGGTTTGTTCAATGTTTACATGATTTCTAGTAGACTTGAGGTATGAAGATCCAAATTATGGAAAGATCCATTATCCGGAAAACACGAAATCATGAGCATTCTGGATAAAAGGTCACATACCTGTATTTGAGTTTAAGACAGCTGCGACCCTAGATCACACCAGGTACCCTCAAAATAACTGAGGAGGTACCTGATGCACACTTCAACCTTACACCTGCTCCATGGCCACCCACCAATCCTCCTTCACTTGTGTGCCCCTCTTCCTATCACATCCCCCGTTCCTAGTTGCTTGCTGGCTGGTGAGTGATGAGTTCTTTAAAGCTATAGAGGAAGCAGACTCCGAGGTCCCCTGTTCTCCAGGCCCTGCAACCAAGGGGACTGCTTCCTTTATAGTTAACCACTGGTTTAAGATTGAAGAACCTAGCCATCTGTACCTTGCGTTATGGCAAGAAGACACCAGGACTGGCCAATACTAAGAATCAGGCTACGGAGCAGTCAGGGTACATACAAGTCATCAGGGGTTAGCCTGGAGCGTTCTAATATGTTAGGCATTACTACTAGCTGAAGAAATAAGTTGAAAAGCCACTGCACATAAATGGTTGACATGGGATCAGACCATCTATATCATGTAGCAAGTCATCAGTCATCTTCACCAGACTTCATCCTTTAATTGGAATAAAATCACACTGCCAGTCATCTATAGATTTTAACTCAAGGTACTAAATTACTCATTATCAGCATGAGGAATTATCTCAGTCTGCAAGTAGGTTACTATCTATAACAGAGGTACTGTATACATGATGAGCACAGACTATAATGACATTTTGTTGGTTAGGGTCGGGTATGGATTGAGTTTTTCATGGCCCACACATCACTATTATCTACATCAGAATACTAGAGATTTATTACAGGAAGGAGCATGAGAAAACTCTGTATCTCCGCTGAATATTAACTCGGGAACCAGCGAGAATACCAATTATCCATATGGAATTTAACCCTTCACCTGGTGCACAGACACCCAGCAAACAAGGCTTAGATGGAAATGAGAACCACGTAAAAACTCCCCGTGCAATGGAAAGCTTCACTTTGCAGGTTACTAAGGTAACAAAAAGGTTAAGGCGCATTGCAAATCCAATCAAATCCTGCATGATTCTTTCTCGACTTTAGCACATTCTGCCAGATTCAATATAGATCCTCAATGAGAAGAGGCTATTTCTGCAGGCGTCCACATGTATCCGTCGTCTACTGGAAATGAGACTCAAAAAGAAAGTTTCTGAATTTGCATATGATCATACATTTCTCGTAAGTTCTGTATCAGCAACGGATTCGGCAAGACAATTTCCATGCAGTTGTATAATTTTTTTTTGGTTTTTCTTTTCCTGCGTTCTCTTTGCTGATTTTGGGGCATCATATGAGAAACAAAACCCAGATATAATATCCTACGACCAGAGTTTTATATCAGGTTAATAGAGGTGACAGCAGGTGCGTTTTACTAATAACTGTGGGCTAGTTTTGGGCGAATCTGACCCGTCTTACTTTTGACACAATTATTTTCAGGCATTGGAGTCCATGGGAGTCTTTTTTGTGGCAAAACATGGCAAAAACTTTGCTTATCACTTACAGAACCAAAGCCTTTTACAACTTGTGGTCTTGCAAATTTCCCTGCCGTCAGTTGCTCATAAAATCCCATTCATTAAAGAAACGTGCATCAATATGTCTGTTAAAGTTGCGCCCTTCCCCCTGTATGCTGTTCAGAATTGAGCTCTACTGCTCCAATTGACGCAGGGGAACCCTGGAGCTATGGCCACCTCTGAACCATCAGATTCAGGTGCACAGAACCCTGGGTGAATAGGCGTAGCACACTTGCGCCTAAAAATTAGATATTATTTTGCTACAAACTGGAAAGTGACACCAACTGGAGTTTTCAAGTATGATTCTTTTTAAAGAGTGAGAGAAATTGCTTTCATTTTGACACAACACAAAAATTGTGTTCAGTATGAACCTCTGACCCTTGCAAAGGTCCTGCAATTCAGGAGGAAAATGCTTAATTGTGGGAAAAAAACCATGCCGATTGTGCTCAAAGTTACACTATTCTTACTGTACTTGCCATTGTAAATGATCTGTTAGGCTTGGAATATAAAACTGTTCAAAAATTTTGGAAATTCTGAAACATATTTTGGTAAAAATGTTCCTGCTGGGTTTGGTTGGGTACCTTTAAAGGAACAGTCCAGTGTAAAAATAAAAACTGGGTAAATAGATAGTGTGCACAAAATAAATTTTTCTAATATAGTTAGCCAAAAATATATAAAGACTGGAGTGACTGGATGTCTAAAGGTGGCCATAGCGCAGAGATCCGCTCATGTGTAGATGACGGCAAACAAGCAGCCAGATTTGTCCACATTGAAGTGGGCGATACTGGGCTGAACCGATCTTGGGCCCTAGGACCCATGATCGGGTCATAATGCATCTGAAACAGGCAGGTGGATCATGGGATCGGATATACGCACAGATGCGGACGCAACAGGATTTTTTTCACCTGCCCAATCGAGATCTGCCCGACTTTTGGCCACATATAGATCGGGGAAACCCATTGGCTGGCCCCACACGGGCCAATAAGCTGCCGCCGACTCGGTTGTTGAAAGCTTTTATCGACCTGTGTATGGGGGACTTAACAGAACAGAACAAGACTCTTTTTCAGCTCTATAACTCTGAGTTGGTCAGTGACTTGAAGGGGGGCCACATGGGACATAACTGTTCAGTGAGTTTGCAATTGATCCTCGGCATTCAGCTCAGATTCAAAAGCAGATGGTAATGACCCATGAGGCCCCATCAAGTCACATTTTTTAATTTGCATAGGCTACTTTTTAGCGCTGATGTCTGTGTAGTCTTTTAACTTTGATGTGGAGTGGGCGGGATCAGGGGTGGGGCTTGGGCACAAGGGTGGCCCTGTGCATAGCCTATCTATTTACCCAGTTTATTTTTACACCAAACAATTCCTTTAAATGCCATGTGTTGCCCATAGAGAGTTGCTGTGCAGCATGTCTGATAATGATACTAAATATAATAAAAATGCTTGCAAAGTCATGTACATTGAACAGGATAATTGATTTCACTTTCTCTTTGATGTCTGACTGGCGATGCAGCACAATCTATTTAAGCACAAGAAAGAACATAATAACTGATCTCTGGTTAAAGTGAACAGAAGGTGACTGTCCCATTACTCATCTCCCAATCATTTTAGAACAGTAACTTGTTCAATGGCAAATTCAAAGAGCCCATAAAATGATCCTGCTTTCATTTCTATTTTTCTAATGGTTGGTTCAAACATCCATTCATTTCTCCAAAATAGATTAAATTTTTTTCTTTTTATATATATTTAGAGAGAGAGAGATATGGTTAAGCAGATAACTAAATTCTAAATAGGTTATTAAGAGGAAATACCCAAAGGCAAGTCCACCAAATGGACTTTAACATGACATTGTGTGTCATTGATATGTCTTCTGAAATATCAGGCCATCCAACTCTATTAAAAGCAGTTAACACCCAAGGCTAGGGTTAGGAGAAAGCATCAGTTGGTATGAAAGGCAGGTTAACCTTGAAATTAATGTCAGATGTTCAAGGCATCAGTTGCGATGAAATGAAGGTTACAGCTTAGATTAGTGTCAGATGGGGAAGGCTTCACATTCTATGAAAGGCAGGTTCCACAGTAGATTACTGTCAGATGGGACAGACATCACTTCCAATAAATGTGCTGGATCAATAATAAAATCCAAACTTGGAGCTGTCTGGGGGTAATTTCAGAGGGACTAGTTAGCACAGTGATACAGGAATGTGATCTATCAATGTCTGATTGGACCAGAGAACCTGACAATAAGGGTCACCTCACAACAATAAGGAGTGGACTGTGCAAAATGGAAAGAAGAATGGCCCACCAGGAGATCCTCTGGCCGGCCATCTTGGGATCTAATATCCAACATGCTTTTGTTTGGGGTTTTCTGTAGACATGGGTAAAAAATAAAGAATTACTCGTTTACAGTAAATAGGAAAGTATGGGGAATTAAACGTCCAAATGTTGGAGCTTTCAGAATAACAGATATCCCAATATACTTTTCAAGTATGGGATTATCCAGAAAGCTGAGATTCATGGGATAGTCATCTCCTGTAGACTCCATTTTATGCAAATAATTAAATTATTTTTAATAGCTTTTCTTTTTTTCTCTATAATAATCAAACAGTTATAATTAATTCTTGTTGGAGGCAAAACCAGCCTATTGGGTTTATTTAAATATTTTTTATGATTTTTTTAGTAGACTTAAGGTATGGAGATCCAAATTAAGGAAATATCTGTTATCCAGAAAACCCCAGCATTTTGGATAACAGGTCCCATACATGTAGGTTCATTTTTCCAAGAGGAGCACCCTTAAAAGATTTTGCTGGTGGCTCCAGTTATCTTCAGTATCACACCTTGCAAGGAATTAATTGCTGACTAGCCATTCAGCTTGTGGGTTTATTCTAAATCTGGCTTTAAAGGTATCATTTGACATCTCAACATTTACTATTTACACACACATGAACATTCCTCCTTATAAAAAATGCTCTGCTCTGTTAAAATATGTGTATTCACGCATTATGCAGATTTCATGTCTCCCTCATTTTTTGATCTGTAATAATTAGTGACGGGCGAATCTCTGGCATTTCGTTGAATTTTTTTTTTTTTTTTGCGAATTCCTCAAGAAATTTGTGAAACGGCAAAAAAATACTACTCCGCTGGCATCCAAAAACAGACGCCGGCGTTGAAAACGAGACACCTGCAAACTTAGCAAATTTATTTGCCGGCGGTGAATCGTGGTAATTCGCCCATCGCTAGTAATAATTTGACTTACATAAATCGATGCATAGTCAGTGGGGCCAGAGAAACACCCGGAAAGAGCCCAGTAAGTCCCGGACTTCATTGGTCCCACCAACCCAGGGCCCCCTTCCCCCTCACACAGATTGTACCTTCTCCGCAACCTGTACTGGATCAGTCTAAAATGAAGGAGGAGGGAATTACTCAATGGTGAGCAGTGGGAGCAGTGTTACCCCTGCCGGCCACCGCATTTGCCTGAATGCCAAGGTCCCACCCTGTGCATTATAGTTTCCTATGAGATTGTGACCCTAGGATCAATGGTGCAGAGACAACTGGATAAGTGAGTAACAAAGGCACTGAGGGGTATCTTTGATATATTTTGTAATACTTTTCACAAGGTTAAACACAGAAGGCAAAAGGAATGACTTTAAAAATGCAATTTAAAAAACATTGGCAAATTTATACTAATGTGTATGCTAATGTAAAATATTCACAGCCTTCAGGGGTCTCTTTTCATATAATGGAAAAGAGAAGGCTAAGCAGAAGAGCAATCAGTCAATGTGAGGTCTTTCTACATGTTTCCTTTAAAAAATGTATGCTAAAATTACTCTGAATATTACCCTAAAGGTATATTATTATAGTGGAAATATATGCAAAACAAGATGGTACCTATTATCAATATTGCCCAAAGTGGTATCATTCTCTGTTTATAGTTGGCAGTGCCTCAGGGTGGCCCATAATCAAGTAAGGCAGAAGAAGACATTCCAATTGTCAGTGGAAGTTTTAGAAAAGACTAAATACTGATACAGTTGTTGGCTTATTAAAATTTTCCAATTAAACACTGAGTAAAATATAATGGGAAGATTGAACCAATTGGTTGCATGCATACTAATCAAGGCAATTGTTACTATAGGGGAATGGTTCTGGTGGAGAGAAGGTGTGAACACAGTGGCACAGTGTAAAGAAGAAACATGAAAAAAGAAGTTGAAATTGGCGCCCTAAAGAGGGTTCTCTAGCCCCCTATTGTATTGCACAATATTCATATCTGCATCATATACCGTGCAATCTGTTGTTGCAGGCCAGCTTTGAGCCGCAGTGAAGGTGCAAGGGTTCAAATGTTTACACAATATTGCAACTTTCCCTTTGTGCACAACAATAAACAATGAATATAGTGAAACTAGGGTTATCACCTTTCCAGCATAGGACCAGGCCCCCCGCCCCAGGCACAAAGCACCCTCTGGCTCCCCTCCCTGGCCTCCCGCACCTACCTTCTGTTTCATTCAGCCGTGCTAAGGGCCCAGGAGGGAAGTCGGAAGCCACTTCAGGTCTGGGCGAGGTGGGCCACTGGGTTTTTTCCCAGTGCCCACTGGCCCAGTCAGACACTGCACATTTTCCCAGTGCTAACTCTTGGTAGGTGAGCAGTGATGTCACGGGACAGAGTGGTGATGTAGAGGAGACAGGTTGGGGGGCGGGTCAGTGACATCAGGGGTGGGACTATGATGTGGGGATCTCAGGGAATCTTGCCTGGTGTTCCTAATTTGGAAAACTGAGCAGGCAGTTTTGACCCGGACAACCGCCTCAAAAACCGGATGGGTGGCAACCCTAAGTGAAACCATCTTATCCATAATATAGAACTGAAACGATAATACCCAGTACCAAATCATCCTAAAAGGACATGACAGCAACCACACATTGTTATTATCATTCATTTTTTAGCAATGTTCAATTAATTACAGGGGTTGTTCACCCTTAAATTAACTTTAGGAATACGTTTATTTTGATATCCTTTTAAAAGACCATGATTTACACTTGACCCCTATTTATCTTCCTATGACAAAACATGTTTTAAATGGTTGAATTGGAGCATTGAATTTGGATTTTACTCTCAACAGAAACTGACCTTTATTTTGCTGTCTATTCCAGCACTTTATAACTCGGCGAGCTACATCAGCGCCTTCTTTTACCACATTTACAATTAAGTTAACCCAATAAGCAATACATACATTACTGGATTTCATTTTAGGGTTTAATAGCAATCACAAACAGCACAGGGTCCGCAAATGGGGCGAATTTACTTAAGCGTGAAGCGTCTAACGCTAGCGCTAATTCGCCAGTGTGACATAATTTCGCAACTTCGCCGACAAACAACCAGAAATAAAGAAAATCATCAAAGGGGGAAAAGAGAATATTTAGTTCTGTTCTAAGCCCAGTTTATAGCAGAAGGGACAGACATTTTCTGTTTTTAAATGTGCAGATTGTGTAATTTTGGTATTACTGTACTTCCATGTGAACTGTATTTTGTATCCGCAATATTCTGAATTAAGTATACATTACTGTAACTGATTGTTTGTGATAGTTGTTGGAATATAACATATATCATTTTCACACTGATCATATCATTTTTTCATTTCCATATGGTTTGCATTGTACATATTTGGATCTACTGATCAGCCAATCATATCAGACAATATTGTGTGTGCTCCAACCACCTTATTTAACCTTGTAGGTGGGGTACAAATAGTGTTGCCACCCGGCCGGTATTTTGGTTGGTCCCAATGTTATTAATTGGAAAAAAAAATACAAATATATAGGAATGCCGGTATTTTTTTCAAGAAAAGGTGGCAACCCTATGTACAAAGCAGTCTTGCCAGGGGTTTGCATAAACATACAGGTAAAAATACAGCTGCAGCACCTCTTTGTTGCAAAAAGTGAAAACTTGGATTTATTAGGTCAAACAAACAGGCTCACTCTGGACACTGGCACAGATCAAGTAATCAGACCCCTGAATAACTCCCCCCCTACATGTGTATGGGGTTACTAAGCAACCAGATGCACTTACAACTTAATTTGTGGGTTGAGGGGAAACAATGGAGGAGTAGAATAGTAGGGAGAGGTAAGAAAAAGTGTAGGTAGTTTAAAAAAGTGTAGGAACAGGTGTTGTTGTAGGGGAAGAGTTGTGGTGGAGAGAAGGGTCACCTGAGGAAGGAGTTGTCCACGAAAGCTTGTGCCACTTTTCTGGTGCAATAAATGCTTTGAAGGACAAGGAAAGTGTAAAATAGAATAAGGCTAGAAATGGTGTATTTTGTATACTAAACATAAACATGAACTTACTGCACCACAAGCCTAATCAAACAAATGATTTATGCTTTCAAAGTTGGCCACAGGGGGCTGTCATCTTGTAACTTTGTTATACATCTTTGCAAGACCAAGACTGTGCACATGCTCCGTGTGATCTGGGCTGATTACGGATCGTCATAAAGGGTCAAAACAGCACAAGTCAAATAATATCTGCCAGGAGCTGATACAGCAAGACTGATTAATAATCAGAATATACAGACTGCACTGGGTCCTGTGTTGTCATGTAATCTAATGTGGATTTTATAGTTTTTGTATTGTTTAATATAAACTTTCTCCAACACTGCAGAACCAGTGGCTGCAGAAAAATAACAAAGCTGCTGGAGTTCTGAAAGGCTGGGAAATAAGGCGGAGGCTCCCCCTGCTGTTCATAAGTATGATTGTTTCCCTGCACAGCAGTTAGGGACCATCTGACAATTCCTATCCACAGAAGTAAATGAAGGGAGAATTTCACTGAATACAGTCAGATTTCTTATAAAAAGCGTACACATTTTAAATTAAAGTATACTGGAGATATACATTCAAAAAAAGTAAAAATGGGATTTTATTTTTTGTGCCTTTACGTGCCCTTCAAAGGCAATTTCCATTTAATA
The DNA here is from genome assembly GCA_024363595.1 of Xenopus borealis. Lineage (NCBI taxonomy): Eukaryota > Metazoa > Chordata > Amphibia > Anura > Pipidae > Xenopus > Xenopus borealis. Next base: position 23,902,658 of record CM044434.1, on the reverse strand, counting down.
AAGAAGTGAACAGAAGGTGAACACAGAATCGCACAGTGTAAAGAAGTGGTTGTTGGCCCCCTAAAGAGGGTCCTCGGTTCTCTAGCCCCCCATTGTATTGCACAATATACATATCTGTATCATATCGCATGCGTCTCTGTTTTCTGACATAGGAAGTTAATCTAAATCACTACATGATCACATGATGAGTCTGCAGTGACAAATAAACTTTTGTCCGTGGCTAAATGCCCTACAAACAATTCCCTCTGTTTTTCCTTGGCATCTCTGTGCCTGTGACGTGATTTATCGGCAGCGTAGCTCGGCACCTTTCTAATAGTCTCTGCCAATCCCTTTAGTGTGCCACTTCAAAAGACCCCCTGCTTGGCATTTAATTAACTTTATTGATATTTAGAAATTAAGAGGGTAGGGAGATGGGGAAATCATTAACTTACACAGCAGGAAAAATAACAATCCATCCACACCGATCATAAACACCGTTAACTAATGTGTTGCTGGTCAGACTTGAAAATTATCCCTTAAATGGAAACAAAGACTATGGTTTATCTGCCTCTAAAACCATAACATTTCTACACCTTTGTGCTGATGTGTGACATATGTCATAATGTCTCTTATTGCCTTATATGGGAACTTACACACAACTGAAGGTCAGCTGGAAAAATAGCCTGTAAATCTGAATTTGTGATGCAAGCTAGAAAGATGCATTCGATCATCCTGGGCATCAATCAGCAGATACAAGTATGGGACCTGTTATCCAGAATGCTCGGGATCTGGGCTTTTCCTGAAAATGGATCTTTCCGTAATTTTCTAACTGTTGTAGTCTTATAGTCTTGAATATAATATCCTTCTGGCCCTTGAAATAACCCTATAGGATGGAGGCAACTGTTGTTTGCTGCTCTGTAAAGTGCATAGTGAGTGAATAAGTGAACAGTAAGGGGCAGATTTACTAAGGGTCGAATTCTCGAATTCGACCCTAGTATTATTTTCGAAGTAAAATCCGTCAAAATCGAATTTTAGATTTCTCGATAAAATCGTACAATCGAACAGTTTTACGAAGAAATCGTATATTTTCCTTCAAATTCGCGAAAAAATGGTACGAATTGAATGAAGTGTTCGATCGTACGATTTTTATTCGATAAGAAAACTTGAAAAAAAGCCTATGGGAGTTTCCCATGGGCATACATAGCAATTCATTAGGTTTAATCTGGTGAATTGGGCCATCGGATAAAATTTTAAATGGCAAGTACTTCGATCATGGAATGGTCGAATGGTCGAATGGATTTTTATTCGAATCATTCGATACGATCGAATTTTGCAAATTCGATGATCGAAGTGGCCAAATTTAAAATTAGAAAAAAAATCATAATTTTACAATTTGATCGAATTTCAAATCCATTCGAATCCTTCACACGAATTTAGTAAATCTGCCCCAAGTGAAAAATAAAACAGGAAATGCCAAATCTGTATTTTCACTTAAGTGGTGCAAATATTTAAGGAAGGCTCTATGAGCTTTTTTTTCATCCTCCAAAAAAAAATTGGGGAGGGTGGAACCATTTGCCTAGAGAAAAAATACCCATAAACTCAAATGCATTTGGAGCAAGACAAAAAAATGACCCAAATTTGGTGCAAGAAAAACAGCCTCCAATGCGTCTGGCAGATTTTTTGCAGTTTCAGATTTTTTTAATGGAAAGCTAAATGGCCCGGTTTCTCCCGTACCTAGAATTAAACAATACATATTAAAATTGTTAGCCAATTTCCTGATTAATGCAACATTTCAGTGGGCTCAAAGCAGAACCTCGCTCGATGTGCAAGGGATTGGGTTTGCTTTCAGCTCTGGTGCATTCAGCCATCTGTTACCTGTTATCTAAATAAAGCATGGCCTAAAGTCTAAATACATCATGCAGAAATGCCTATAGGGCATTTTCACTTCTTCGTGTTACTGGCGCTTTGAAATGTTCCTTTGATCCAGTAACTGTGTGGATCAGGTGAACGTCAATGTAAGCACAGAGAGGTTTGTTTTCTTGGCTTCTTTGATGAAGTTTCCTGAAGGTAGGAAGGAGTGTTAGGCTTAGGTCTAGATACAGGGATCCAACTTGTTAAGATGTGTTTTTTGGCTGAATATACAGTATATGAAATCTGATTTTTATGGTGGAGTGAATTTATCACTGCCAATAAATTGCTTGTTCTAAATATACAATATATCCAACTTGGGAAATTTGTCACTGCCAATAAATTACTTGTTCTAAATATACAATATATCCAACATGGTGGGGTTACAGAGTAGCCAGTAAATGCAATTGGTTGTTTTGAGCTTGGGTTGTTGTTATTGATATCTCAGCAGGTAAATCAGATTCTTCATTTCTTTCATTAAATAAAATAATTATTTCTAAAATATCTGAAGAAATTCAGTATTTACCAGCCTGCCTTGGCTAGGCCAGTCAACATAGGCGATTGAAAATAACATCAACAGAACAGAAGCAGAATATTTGTCATTGACCAAAGCCTTTATATCTTCCCTAGTTTTAAGTGAAACAAATTACATAGTAGGCCTCTAGTAGAGTCACTATGAAAGGGGAGATATGGAACAGGATAGATGGGAGTCTTTTATCAACATGAGCTACTGTTCTGCTAGGTAGCTCTTACGGCCACAACTTTAGAAGCAAATAATTGCAATTTTCCATAAACTAATATGATCTTCCTTGAGAATCTCGAGTTTCAATACCTGACTTTGAAGATGCGGCACATCATAAAGCCCACATACCAAGCCTTGTCACTGCAGGCGGTGTATGCTAATTGTAGACATAGGTTGGACGAGACAAAGACAGGCTTTTCCAAGCGCACAATGACAGAAGCCCTGGTTCCTTTGCGTCTGTATCACACTCAGGAGCCAATCTTACATATGACACAAACACAAGAAGATAATGGAGCTTCAGATCAAAACAAATTTGTCTTTACACGCTCTTTACGCCGATGTATCTATTCAAGTCACCTGTTGTTCTGTTTACAACCATTCAAACCTACTTGACATTTATGGCTTGAAAGCAGAAATCCAGAGCAGCCATTAATGGAAGATTCAGAATAAAGCACTTCTGTACAAATAAGAGGTGGTATTTACTTTTTTTTTTATTTACCTTCAGATGATTACCACTCTCTCAGCAGCTATGCACTTGCCTTACTTTTCCATCTCACAACATTAATTGCTTTTCCCAGAAAATCAATAGAAAATTAAAATATGGTTTGTAACCACTGATATTTTTTTTTCTAAGAAGTATTGCTCAGTAGAAGGTCTGGTATTTACTCCTTATTGCTTGATTGAATTTGTGATGCAGATCTAGACAGCTTGTAGCATATCACTTTTATCTGTGATGTTCATCTAACAGCTCCTTTGAACACATTTTGGATTTCAGCCTGTGGATGAGTAGCTGCAGCTGGAAAACATTTCTTCTTCCAGGGAAAAGCTTTAGAGACCGTTTGGGACCTATACTCTATTAAATATGTGCACTTGGAAAATACCGTAGTCGGACTTTAGGACTGCTTTGACACTTTGGGTTAGACGTACAAGTAACAAAATGACATTCAGAGTGAAGTGAGTTACAGGGAAGAAAACAAATC
>CM044434.1:23809737-23822166 GCA_024363595.1 Xenopus borealis | reverse complement strand
ATTTAAATTTTAAGCAGAAATCAAGAAAATAACATTTAATGAAGCATCTTTACTGGTAGGATTTGTTTGAGGGTACCGGCCTTTAAGAGATGATTAAGTAATAAGTCTCCGTGGCTGTGATTTTGTCACCCTGGAAACAGAAAGAGACTCATTATATTTGTGCCTGTGTTATACAAATGCAGTATTCATGCACCTACAAAATCATATAGTATAACCCCAAATTAACTTCCCTAGCGGTACAATTATCTTTGATTTTTCCACCTATATAAGTAGCTCTCCGAGACCAAAGAAATGAGAGAAAAGTTCAAACAAACACAGATGAGAAGGTCTTTCTTTAAAGTAGTCTGAGTATTACATGCCGGCTGTACATGGCACAATTACCATATGATTTTCAGATATTGCTTTCTCTGCCTTCACCAGGATACTACCCTTTATTATTCTCACTCAAGGAAACTCATATTTTTACATACTTTCTCTATTATTTACACCAAAGGTGTCAACTTTCTGACATTAAGTGCTGCTCATCTATAACCTTTAGAGTAATGATACAGATATTGGTCCTGTTATCCGGAATACATGGGATTTAGGGTTGCCACCTGCCCTGTTTTGACCCAGACAGCTCCGTATTTTGAAGGGCTGCCTGGGTTAATAAAACTGCCTGCCCGGTTTTCCAAATTAGTAAAACTGTGCAAAATTTTGTATAATTGACACAACAGTATGCGATTGCCTCATCATAGCCCCACCCCTGATGTCCGCATTATGGCCCTACCCCCTGCCTGGATTCCCCTGGGTGAAGAGGTGGAAACCCTAATGGGATAAGATAAGAGGTCTATCAATAATTTGGATCTCCATGCTTAAAATCTACCTAAAATTTGAACATTAAAAAGGATTAATTATATCTTAGTTTGGATCAAGTACAAGATACTGTTTTATTGTTACAGAGAGAGGACATTTTTAAAAGAAGTTTTAAAATGTTTCATTATTTGATTAAAATGGAGTCTATGGGTGATGAACTTCCTGTAGTTTGGAGCATTCAGGTTTCCAGATAATTGATTCCATAACTGGACATGGGATGCTTTCAAGCAGTGGCATAACTACCAGGGGAGCAGGGGGTGCAAATGGCCCCTGAGGGCCCCCCGGCAGCTCATGCACCACTGATTCCGGCCAGATTATTGTGGATTCCGTCCGTAAAATCGTGTACAGAGGGGGTCGGTAGCCCGGCTGCATGACCCATGCCAGGGCCCTCCCCCCGCTAGTTACGTTACTGCTTTCAAGGGTTTCATAGGGCCAAAGGCATGGAGGGGGACAAGATATTGAAAGCATTTTCCAGAAGTTAATTTCCAAATTTTTCTAGCTGAAAAATGTTTCATAGAACTGAGCAAGGACGCGTCGAAAGAAGCTTCCTGCTTAAGTAAATTTACCTGCTGTAGTTCTACCACATCTTTGGCTGCCCATGAAGCATACATGTTCCAGAATTGTACATATATGCAATATAGTAAAAGTCTTAATTTTTGTGATGTGCATGTGCACAGTCCCAGACCAGCGTTAAACTGGGCCCTAGCCCTCATGACCTCTCTGGCCCAGGCCCGCTTCATACAGCCACCTTTCTGGACCTCACTGCGCCCAGGTGGGGGAGGTGCAGAAAGGGATTTGCTGTTGGGGAGGGTGATGTAGTAGTCACGGTGGGGTTCCAGACATTCCATTCGGAAGGGCCATTTGAAGATGGTGACTCGATGTTGTTAGGATTATATTCCTGACTGTTGCATTTTCCGCAAACACTCCAGGGAACAATGTCAACAACTGTAATGACTGAAGGGTGTCTGACATGTAGGCTTCCCCCAGTAATTTTCAATGTCCTTGTCCCATATATAGGAGGGTATATGTCCCCTTTAAGATAAATGGTAAATGCAGTATATATATATATATTTTTTTTTTTTTTTTTACAAAAAATCCCACGTGCCTGGGTGAAGTCATAAAATATAGAATAATCGAACAAAAATCAGGTCTTAAAATGTAAAAAGATTATTTATTGAGAAGAACTAACGTTTTGGCTAGAGGGCAAAAGAGGTATGTGCCTGGCGCCCCTCCACCTTTGTGCCCTATGCACGTGACTCTTCTGCCTACCCCTAGTTCCGGCCCTGGCTGTGCCTATTAGCAAATTCAAATTCAAATTTTGCAGAGAATGGCAGCTCTGATTAGGAAGGTATGCAGAGAGCTCTAAGGTGGCCATACAGGAGAGACTGGCGATGTCACCAAACAAGCTAATCTCTCCCTGATATGCCCACCTTAAGGTGGGCAATATCGGGCTGATCCAATTGTGAGCCCTAGGGCCCAACAAGTGGATAATAACGATGGGTAAACAGTGCTCAAACTTTAGTCCCCATCAGATCGACATCTGCCCGACTTTTGGCCAGATATCGATCGGGGAAGCCCGTCTGTTGGCAGCTTTTATCGTGCCGTGTATGGCCACCTCTATAGAGGTATGGTACAAGATGGACAAAAAGATCTAGTGCAGCAGAATATTTTATGGCAACACCTCCTAATTACCAGATTCATTTTACAATTTGCCAGCTATGAAAGTTTGAACCGATTTCTGGGAGTTTTAGGGCCCTGTGTTATAACAGTTTTGCTAATGAAGGTGAAATTGCCCTTTAAACTGCTAATACAAGTTTCCCCAAGAGACCTGCTTATCTTCTTAAAATTGTATTGTATGGTATATTTTCTTATCTTAAATTGTTACAAATATATCTAAGTGCAGGTGCTGAGTGTTATGGACTGCCAAAACTAGGGATGCACCAAATCCAGGATTCGGTTCGGGATTCGGCCAGGATTCGGCCGAATCCTTCTGCCTGGCTGAATCGAATCCTAATTTGCATATGCAAATTAGGGCCTGGGAGGGAAATCACGTGACTTTTGCGCACAAAACAAGGAAGTAAAAAATGGTTTCCCCTTCCCACTGGACATGATTTCTAAGTAGTACCGGGGAAAGAGGTAGCCAGTCAGTTATGTAGAACTGCCAAAGCGTGATGAAGAAGTGCAGGGAGCGGATCTGGGCTGGTAGGGGCCCAGTCCCATTCTGACTCTGAGTAAAGGTGGCCGACTGAACCTGCAGATAACTGTCCTAGTGTCCTTTAGACCAATTCGGCTTATCTGGCAGTTTATGGGGTAGGGATGTGCCAAATCGACTATTTTGGATTTGGCCGAACCCCCGAATCCTTCCCGAAAGATTCGGCCGAATACCGAACCAAATCCGAACCTTAATTTGCATATGCAAATTATGGGTGGGAAGGGGAAAACATTTTTTTACTTCCTTGTTTTGTGCCAAAAAGTCATGTGATTTCCCTCCCTGGTCCTAATTTACATATGTAAATTAGAATTCGGTTCGGCCAGGTAGAAGGATTCGGCCAAATCCGAATCCTGCTGAAAAAGGCCGTATCTAGGCTGAATCCCGAATCGAATCCTGGATTTGGTGCATCCCTAGTACGGGGCTTCCAACGGGTCTCCCTGATCATATCTGGCCAAGATATGGAATGGGGAGGTTTGATTTTTCTGTCGATTGAGGACCGCATGGGCTAGTTGATGAAGTCCTAATCCCGTTGGCTCTCATTCTCTTAGTTGTAATCAGATCGATTGGCCCTTGAGCCGAACATTCGCATTAACCCTACAGTATTTCATCCTTGGTGGGCATATCGTGGGAAAGATCCGCTCGTTCAGTGACCTTGACAAACGAGCAGATCTTATCATGTATGTGCACCTTAAGAACCCTCCTTTCTTAATTGGACAGTTAATGAGAAGGGCAGCTTTCTTTTAACATCATAGCCATGTTTTGAAAAATTAAAATACTGCTTGCACACCCATGGGCGCTGCCATGAGGTGAGTTGAGAAATTCTCCAAAGGTGGCAATATCCCACAAGTCACTTTTAAGAGCTGAATTTCCAGTTATTTGGCTTCTCTAATGCAGATGTTACAATCAGTGATGTGGCCCCTGCTCGTCCCACTCCGGTGCAGGAAAGTTAAGCACTGGGGAGAGGGGGGGGTGCGGCATTGTAGGAGATGCCTTCATGACAGCTCAACTTGCAGTCCTGGATTTTTATTACAAATTCCTCTTTGAGCTCCTGCACTGAAGGCACAACGTTTATAAAACTTAATAAAATGAAGAGAGCCCAGAACACTCAGCACCTGCACTTAGATACAATTGTAACTATTTAAGATAAGCAAGTGTCTTGGTGGAACTGTGATTCACAGCTTAAAGGGCAATTTCATTTTTTTTTTCATAACCTGAGAGATTTTGTAAAACGAGCATGGTAATTAGGGGGTGTGATTGAAAAATGTTGGGAGCTATGTTCTTGGAGCACATAGAAGATGGCATCCTTTCCATGCCCCATATTCTACCTCCCCACACACACACTCCTGATACAGTAGTTACACCAGTGCAGACACTAGCACAGTTTAAGGCAAAATTTCAAGGGGTGAAGAAAAGAGAGGATCACTAGTGCACCAACTCACACGCCATGTGCATTGGTCACAGTATGAAAGGTGGACAGGGCTCAGAATACTTATGGATTCAAAACTTTCAATTATTCAAATTACACATTTTAAACCAGGTACTAGAGATATCCTCTTTCAGTCTCTTTCTCTCTCTGCCTCTCTCTCTCTCTCTTTCTATATTTAATGCTTTTTTGGGCTTTATACAGCACAAAGAGTCAAGTGTCCAGCTAGTGATAGGAAAGCATGGGTTACACTGCGACCTACGCAGGGCCTTCGCTATGTGGAAGGTATCCTTTAGGAGGTAGTATAACTACAATACCCAGGCAAACTGTATAATAAAGATGAAATGGGCGCCAGGAGGTTCTTTAAACAAAAGGTGAAAGTTTATTAACACAAGACAATATCCCCAGGTTTAGATACTCACGCAGGAGCTTTCAATTGCGAGTAGCAGATGTTACACAGGATAGTAGAGATGTCAGCAGATATTCATACACACGTCACAGTAAGGAGTATTCCTCTGAGTCAGGATAGGCAGGATATATCACTCCCAATACAAAGTGCCTGGTGCTGTAATGTGACTAAGTGGGAAATACCAGATAAGGCCGGATAGCTGCTGCTAAGTCCTAATCCTTATTACAATGATATCCCTGCACTAAAAGCATCACAGGGGAGCTTTGTAAGGAACTTCTATTCCTGCTAACTCTCCTCGTTGGAACATAGAACTGATCAAACTAAATACAGCTGACTATCTTTCTCTCTCTAGAGAGACTATTACAAATGCTAACCTGTATCTTGCTATGCCTCTTTCACGGGGTGGCCTGGTCCCCGACTTGAATCACTAACAGTGCAAGTCCTGTTAGGGCATGTGGCTTACTGGGGCCTTGTTGATCCCAGGCTCAATGAGCAACCAGCCTGTTCAGTACCAGCAGCCAAAGAAGAAGTGGCCACTCCTTTCCAGCACTATAAAGCTGTGTGGCAGGAAATGGTCATTACACTCTGGGCTGTAACTATTGGTTAGAAGTATCCACTTGCAACATAAACTGCCTAGTGACAGAGATGCAGGGACTTAACTCCATAGGTGCCATATAGAAACCTATGGGTCCCTACATTTATATAGATATATATTACTATATAACTGGTAGTGGGCCTATTTCTATGTGTACCTACTATTTTGCTACTAATGTCTATAGGATTTCACACTCTATGTGATACTTATAGAAAGAAATCTCATTTTCTATACAAAGGAGAATTACATGAAACTGTTTCTTTTTCCTCTCTTGAGCATTTGTGTGTATTTACTGGGAAAAAAAGCATATAAATATACTGTATATATAGACACACACAATATCACAAAGAGTGATGCATGCTAGGAAAGAATGAAATACACTGTCACAAAGATGATTTACATTGTGAGAATCATTCATTTAAGAGCTGAGACATAACATCAAGCAGAGGAAAGAGAATAATGCCAGTGGCTTTGCTTGCTAGCTATACCATGGTAGTCTAAGCTGTGCTCTCCCTCTAACACACAAACACTAATATCAGCAATACAGAGGTATATGATTAATACACATATACTGTATATTGCAAAAGTTGCCCAGGATCTTGCACTCCACTGTACACCCCACTGTTTTATAATGTATACAACTGGAAGCTTTAGAATGCACAGCATTCAAGAAATTAGAGGGAACACTGTAGTTAGAGTTGCCAACTTGCCACCTGGCCGGTATTTTTGATGCTTCACCCCAATGTTATTAATAGGAAAAAAAGATAAATATATTTTTTTCAGAAGAAAAGGTGGCGACCCTAACTGTAGTCGATAATGTAAAATATTAACTTGGTACCACATCGGGAGCTTTCTCCATATTTGATCAGAATGGCAATGCTTGCTGTGGTAGGTTCTGGTTGATGCAATTTTTTGATTTGCCTAAGGTTGAGCTTGGAACTTCCAGTGATTCCATGGTTGATACTAGATGCACAAAAATCTAATTCCTTCGTATAATGAGGGTCACAGTATCAAAGGTCAAAGTCAAAGTAAACTTTATTGTCATCTCAGCAGTATATGAATACACAGTGAGACGAGACGACTTGGCTCCAGCTAGTATAAATCATAATGGAAAGTGATGGGCGAATCTGACCTGTTTCGCTTTGCAGAAAATTCACAAATCAATGAAAAATTTGACAAAGGCATTGAGGTCAATGGGTGACATTTTTTGATACACAACAATTTGTTTCACCCATTGGCGGCGATTTTGCGGCAAAACCTGGCTAAAAATTTCACTTAACATGGATCATTTATAAACGTACCAGCAAGTGCACAGGTTGCCAAATGGATGCAATGGTGAGCGCACACTGGCCCAATTATTAAGGTTCTTGTGTCCAAACACGGTCTTGAAACATCTACTGCACAACTGGGCCTATCGGTGCAGGTCCAGGCAGCCAGTACTTGAACTCTTAAGTGTACAGTTTAGGGACACATGCATCTACTGTATCTTGTGAGCCACTCGAGGCTTTTGGGGCTGGCCCTGCCTGCGATGTTCATCTATGTTCCAGTTCCCAGTCTGTCTCCTCCCATCTTATGAGTTTCATGCCTACAGGGCACTCAATCATAGAGCGTAAGGCCATTCCCTGAGATGACTCTTTTTGCACAATAAAACTTTTTATTTGCATCCATTTTTTTGGAGTTTTGTGCCAGCCTACCACTGCAATTCTATTGCCAACCTTATTCCAAGTTCCTGTTTTCAAAATTCTTGTTTTCCAAGTTGCTGATTCTGGTGTTCCTGTGTCCTGATTCCTGGATTTCCTGGTATTGGCTTTGGCCTGTTCTGACTACGATGTCTGCTTGCTGTTTCTTGTCACTCCTGACCCATGTTCCTTCCAACTGCTGTGGATTCCCCACTTATGACCTTGGCTTGTTTCCTGTTGTTTTGATTGCTGTTTTCCTCATCACTGCCTGTATTTTTGTCGCACCTGTTCTGTAAGTTCTATCTTTATTAAAACTTGCTTTCCTATGGCTTCAAGACACTGTCCTACCATCTACAGGACATTGGATCTCCCTGTCTATGGCCACCTTTAGAACAACACTCCATAGTAAGAGCCCCACTGAGACTGATTCAGTTATATTAAGTGGGAGAAATAACAGCCTGCCAGAAAGTAGTTTCATCCTAAAGTGCAGGCAGAAGTCACATGACTGGGGGCAGCTGGGAAACTGACAATATGTCTAGTCCCATGTCAGATTTCAAAATTGAATACCAAAAAAATCTGTTTGCTCTTGAGAATTGGGGTTCAGTGCAGAAGTCTGCTGTAGCAACACTTTGAGTCTTTGCATGTTCAGCCTAGGATTCTGAATGTGACATTATTTCTCATTCTGTTTAAAAAATTCTCATTTGCTTCAAAAATTTCTAATTTTTTGCCGAGTGGAACCCAATCAAGGTAGGAAATATAATAAACGAGACGCACATCAAATCAAATGCATGCCTATAATGCTCGAAAGTATCATTATACAGCATGTGAGGGTTAATAATAACCCTTCAGAAATTCTGCCATGATAGACTTCTTTCAGTGGGAAGAGGAATGAGAAAATATCCTTGCTTGTTCCTGCAGAGAGACATTCACTGAATATGTGAAATTGATGCAGACAGTTTTCTTTGCATGAGACAGTGCTGATCAATGGTGGTCTTAAGGTCAGTAGTGACAAGCTCATTATTGCCTGACAGATCCTCAGTGTGGAATAGCTTTGAATACGCATACATTTAATTACTGCACATAGAAGATTCATGGATACCTCAAAGAGTCTGAGAAAGGGGTAAATGTACTGACAAGGTGCTAGGAAGAAAATAAATATGGTGTCATCAAGTCCTGCAAACACACAATTTGATGGGACTATTGTTAATAAAACAACAGATATAGAATAGTTAAAGTGGTCTTAAGGGCAATGGCACATTAGAGAGAATAGTGCAAAAAAAGCCAATGTTAACATTACCCAAGTTAAGTAAATCCAAGAACAAACAAAAATAAGGACAGGGAGAGAATATACTCACAGTTCACCCCAGTCTATGGGTGCATAGATATGAAGCAACTACAGAAATTGTGAGTTTTCTCCAGAAAATCAACCAAAAAGGGGTTAAAAGTTCAAGTACATTAGGACAATACAGGAGGCCTAACACGTTTCATGCCACTTACACTTACTAGTCTAATGGGGGTGTATCCATTAGCCTATGAGCAATGGCACATTACACCTTATAAAAAAGCAAGAAAAGGCCGCATTCATTTTTGAGAATCATCCTTCCATCACAATATTGCATGGTGTGGGTTTCCCAAATGCTGCTGGACAACAATTCCCAGCAACCCCCAACCTGGAGTCAAGTGTGACAACAAGCTGGGTGTTTATGGTAACAACACCCTTTGAGAAAGCCTTGCCTTAGCTCCTCATAGCCTGACCTTTATTTCAGGATGTTCCAGAATGCGCATTTCCTATTATGTTCTATAAACTGATGTTGCTGGGGGCAATAAATTATGTGGATATTTAATTCCAGTCTCATGTCAAAAAGCCGAAATCTGCACAGTGTCATAGGCTTGTAGTTTATTCCTGCAACTCCTATGTATAATTTAAAATTATTAGTGAACAATATTAATAATATTAAATATGACAACTACTATTAATAATCCTAATAATAATCATCATGCCATACAGGTTTAAATGGTGTTAAATTATAAGGATGCTCTACCCGAGTCCACTGCAGCTACTTACTCTTCATTCCATGTCCAAACCTTCACAACTAGTGCCAAGATCTGTGCTTAGGATCGAAAGATATAATAGTATCTTGTTTTGGCTAAACCACCAATTGATGTTGTATTGTCCTTTTGGGGACCTCCCAAAAAAGGGTTTTGGACGGAGAGGTTAGATGTGTGGCCTGTGATTGAAGAGTGCTAAAGAACTGGGAGAATGGTTTCTGGATAGTAATAAGCAAATTGTTTCTCCATGTATGGTATCGCTGCAAATTTCTGAGTTTCGCCTCCAGCGAAAAGTTTCGCGGAACAGCACCAAAAATTCACGCCTCGGTCAAAAATGTCATGCAGCAGACAAAACTGTCACATGGTAGACAGAAAAATTCCAGAAATGTCGCCGTACAAACTTCAAAAATTTTCAACGCAACAAACTGCATTACTTTTGATGAATCTGGTGCAATTCCAAAAGCACAGTGCAATTGTATTAAGGGCACAATGACCCCAGAATTCTGTGAATAAAACTGCATTGTGGGGAAAAAAACATGGTAATCACCCTTGTATTTGCACTTTGCTCATTGCCGTTGCCTTCATGCATTTGGTTTTTAAATACCAGTATGAGACCTGTTATCCAGAATGCTAGGGACCCGGGGTTTTCAAGATAATAGATCTTTCTGTAATTTGGATCTTCGGAAGGATTTTTTTTTTAAAGTGGGATTATTTGGTTATAATGGAGTAGGGATGCACCAAATCCACTATTTTGCAGAACCCCCGAATCCTTCCCGAAAGATTGGGCCAAATACTGAACCAAATCCGAATCATAATTTGCATATACAAATTAGGGGTGAGAAGGGGCAATAATTTTTTACTTCCTTGTCACATGATTTCCCTCCCTGGCTCTAATTTGCATATGAAAATTCAGATTTGTTTTGCCAGGCAGAAGGATTCGTCCGAATCCTGCTGAAAAAGGCCGAATCCTGGATTCAGTGCATCCTTATAATGGAGTCTATGGGAGGCGCCCTTTCCATAATTCTGAGTTTTTACTTAACGGGTTTCCATATAATGGATCCCATACCTGTATTGGTATTAACACATAAAATTCATCACATAATGGCTTTTTATGTCCCAGTTAAGAACATGGGTAAAAACAGTTCTGAAGCCTCCTAGTTTCTCTCTCCTTTTGAGTGAATGTGATATCAACAAAGCCTCCAAAATACCCAAAAGCCACCAAAAAAATGTTTTGATTGTTTAAATACCCCTAAGCTGTTCTCTCCAAGGTTCAGCACTGATCTACTCTGGCGGTAGTTATTCGATTATTAAAAACTCTATATTGTTGACGAGAATTAATAACTGAAGGCATTCTTTGAATTCACTGTGACATTGATCAAACTGGGGAAAATCACAGTTTTTTTATATTCTTATATATATTCTTTTTTATATTCTTATATAGGCAAAGAGCAGAAACACACATACCCTTAATGCTATACCATTTCATTAGTGATGGGCGAATCGCCGCTGGCGAATAAATTCGCGAAACGGCAGCAAAAATTTGCCGCCAAAAAATTCACCAACAAAAACAAGTCGCGCGCCGTTTTTGACGCGACGCGCCGCGTCGAAAACGGCGGCGGCGCGCGCCGAAAATGTCGAAAACGACGCGCCGCGTTTGACATCAGTACTCACTGTTAATAACTGATGACATCACTACTCACCATTTATAAGGATGTAATTTACAAGCTATTCATGGCTTTTGTGTATTATAATGCAATAAACTGATAATGACACAAAAATTGAGCATACCTCCCAAGATTTTTGGAAAGAGGGACAAAGACATTTTCCACGCCTATTTGTGACCACACTCCCTAATTACCATGTTCATTTTACAAAATTTGGCAGGTTATGAAACACATTTCTGTGTTTTTTTTATGTTATTAAAATTTTGCTAATAAATGGGAATTGCCTTTAAGCTGCAAGTCACAGTTTCCCCAAGAGACATTGCTTATCTTAAATAGTTACAATTGTTTCTTTGCTTATCCTAAATTGTTATCAAAGTATCTAAGTGCACCTGCCACTTAGAATATTCTGGGCTCTCTGCCAAAGCCAATTACGTTTTCAAAACGTTGTATCTTTTTTTAGCTATTCAGTGTAGGAGATCAAAGAGAAAGTCAGGCCTTCTCAGAGACCATATGGGAATTGTCCTGCAAAAAACGTGATAATTTCGAGTTATGGTACACAAACACACACATCACTTCAGTACTTACATGGGTCAACTCACAGTTCTGTGCACACAAAATTAGACTCATAGCCTACAACAAATTAGAGCAGCATTGTATGGTGGGTACATTTTCTTTGGCTTACCCAAACCCACATGCAACAAATTAGAAGGTTTTAAGTTGGCATGATGACAAAGATCCTCAACTTTTCTGATTAACTTAACTGCCTGATGGTCTTCTAGAAGAAAGAGGCCTCTTTACTCCATTGTATCTGGGTATGCCCAGTCATTAAAAACCCTATGGCAAAAAGTATATGACTACTGGTAGCTCTTGACTAAAGAAAAATTCAAACCCAACATAAAATGGCTTTAGCAGAAAGATTGGCTGCAGCAACTAGAAAAGCCATACTACAGGAATGGCGTGCCACTACTGTGCCATTGATGCAACTAGTTAAAAATAAACTACACTTCCTATTCCATATGGACTGGTTGTAAGCATTGGCCAAATCTAAACACACGTGTTTCAATATCTGGTCCATCCCTATCCTTCATCTTCTACCAGACATGAGACAAATGACAGTCAACACATTTCCACAGACATCTTGGTATGATTTAGAATGACTTCCGGGCACTAACCCCCTCTTACTTGCTACATCATCTCTAAATGGAACATAGTAATATTTGCCTCCCAGTCCCAGGATCCACTGTACCACAGCCACTGGGTACCTATTTAGCCACCCATGTAAGCATGAATGGTCTGCACTGAATTTATTTTATTTTTCAGTTATCTTAACTATGTTTTGCCTTTACCTGATTTTGATTATGATTGATTGATTATGTTGTAATTAGGGATGCACTAAATCCAGGATTCGGTTCAGGATTCGGCCTTTTTCAGCCTTCTTCCCGGCCGAACCAAATCTGAATCCTAATTTGCATATGCAAGTTAGGGGCGGGAGGGAAATCACATGACTTTTTGTTACAAAACAAGGAAGTAAAATATGTTTTCC
>CM044434.1:23765005-23783077 GCA_024363595.1 Xenopus borealis | reverse complement strand
GCAGGATGTGGCTTGGGGCAGGGTTCCCCAAAAATTTTGTTATACCAGCCCCATGATTTCTAATGGCAGCCCTTCCTGAAGACGGCGTACCCAGGGCTGGATTTTTCCCTTCCCTTCTATATAGGTTTGCCACCTTTTCCAGAAAAAAAAAACGTTCTTCCTATATATTTAGCTTTTTTCCTATTAATAACATTGGAATCAACCATCATTTTTACCGACCAGGTGGCAACCCTACTTCTATAGGATTGTGTGCATGTGCATCGTTTCCATACTCCAAGTACTTGGTGCTCCGGAATCAAGCTGACTACCCGTGTGGCTGGGCAGCATGCTGTCCTAGGCTTGAGCTTTTGTGACCTCGCTGTAGATCCGGGCCTGGGCGTATCAATTTGGTACAGACATAACTTTTTCAGTAAAAGTTACATAAACTGCCCACTAGCTATAAAATGTTCAATCGGAAGTAATTGCCTACAGTTTCTAGGTTTGTAAATGCATTATTAAAGGGAATGTTGATGGCACTATTTTGCAAAGGATTAATCCTATTGGCAGCCAATCAGATTAATGCTATGCAAATGAATGAGAAATAAACCCAATAGGGTGGTTTTGCTTCCAGTAAGGATTAATTATATCTTAGTTTGGATAAAATAGAAGGTACTGTTTTTTTATTACTACGGAGAAAAATGTTTATTTTTTTTTTTTTTTAATTTTGATCATTTGGATAAAATGGAGTGTAAGGGAGAAGGCCTTTCTGTAATTCTGAGCTTTCTGGATACTTTCTAGTACTGTATGTTCCATTGGGTAACCCTTAATAGAAAAATGCCAGTTTAAGTAGTAAGTGCAGCTCCCTGGGATCCTGCTATTCCTGTTGCACACAAACAATCCAATGGTACACATATTTAAGATCACATGCACCAATGACTGGACAAAGTTCTGTCTTTTTGTCCCACACTTCTTCCTGTTACTGTTAGAGCTGCAGTATTTCTGGTCACCTGGTCTCTGAGACAGCAGTCATTATACAATGGTGGCTCAAGGTACACATGTAAAAGGGCAATATCTATATTCCAGTTTGGTAAGATTCTTCATTTGGACACTTGAAATTCGACCATGTGAATTGGAAGGGAAGTAAAATCCTTCGAATTCGCTTGGTCGAATGATCAAATTTTTTCCTTCGATCAAAAATAAGGAAACCCAATTCAGTAGCTTTGATCTGGCAAACGAGGTGGTCGAATAAAAATTTAAAGGGGAAGTACTTCGACAGTCGAATGGTCGAATATTCAAATGAAATTTTATTCAAATCATTCGATTAGATCGAATTAACAAAATTCCCTGGTCGAAGTGGTCTTCAAAATGTTTTTGAAAATTTGATCGAACTTCGAATCCTTCTTAATAATGGAAGAATAGAGTATAGTAAGTAGATATAAAAGAATAGGAGAATAAAGAGGTTAAGTGAGGAGAGAAGGAATAATAGTTTGGAAAGTTGGGCCCCTGGTCTAAGGTTTCCTGGTGGGCCCCTGGCATCCCAGTCCGACACTGAAGTACTCTGTACTTGATCCCAGATAAAATATAATTAATCCGTATTGGTATCAAAACAATCCTTTTGCTTTTATTTAATGTTTAAATTAGTTTCTAATAGCTATAAAGTTTGGAGATGCAAATTACAGAAATACTACCGATTCAGAAACCGCCAGGTCTTGAGCATTCTGTATAATAGGCCCCATAACTAAATGTGCATGTAATGTATAGGTTAATTTAAAGAAAGCTGTTTGCCAATGGAGGATAGGGGGAGAGGTAATTTAGCAGGAAAAGCCAATGATTTGTATCTAATTATCAATAGTAGTCTAGGGCTCGCCATACCTGGTGTATGCACCTGCATTAGTCTTATTCTGACAAATTAAGTTGCAAATGAGCCTTATCTTCTGATCTGCTTTCTCCTATTGAGTTTAATACAGTGCAACATATTTAAAGAGCTGCTGAAATCCCTCTTTCAGAGAGCTGCTGAAATCTCCCTCCTATCTAAAGAATCAGAATATGCAGCTACCTGTTAGGGCAGAGAAACACGTGGAGATAGAGATAGAGATTAGTCGCCCGGCAACAAATTGCTAATCTCCCCGAACTGCCTTCACGGCAGCTAGAATCTAAATCGAAGCCCACAGTCACCGGAAGTTGCCTCATGAGGAAACCTCGGGCGACTTCGTAAAATGAAGCACTCCGAGTGCCATCCTGCTGGTGATTTAGATTCTAGCCGGCAGGAAGGCAGTTCAGGGAGATTTTCCTCAATAAAGTCCTTGTGAGGCAACTTCGGGCGACTTTGGAAAACAAAGCAGTCCAAGTGCCATCCCATTGGTGATTTAGATTCTAGTCGTCAGGAAGGCAGTTCAGGGAGATTTTCCTCGAGAAAGTCCTTGTGAGGCAACTACAGGAGACTTTGTAAAACAAAGCACTCCGAGTGCCATCCCATTGGCGATTCAGATTCTAGCTGGCGAGAAGGCGGTTCGTGGAGATTAGTCCTGAATACAAGGCGATTTGTCTCCACGTATGTCTCTGCTCATAGAGTCA
The DNA here is from genome assembly GCA_024363595.1 of Xenopus borealis. Taxonomy (NCBI): domain Eukaryota; kingdom Metazoa; phylum Chordata; class Amphibia; order Anura; family Pipidae; genus Xenopus; species Xenopus borealis. The sequence continues at coordinate 23,780,524 of CM044434.1, read as the reverse complement.
CATCTACTGAAAGGCATCACACAACAGGTTGCCCATGAGGTTGCCCCTAGCACTCTCTGCTTGGATACATCAATAAGATTTGCTCACAAGAAGCCCAGAATTTCATACATAAAGGTTAATGCTCATACAGCATTGAGTATTATGATAATACCAAAAGCATCTGATAATATTTAGAATTGCAATGAAATTAGACTGACATGTTTATGCACCTAAATAAAATACTACGTACATCACTGTTTTTCAGTATGACAGTTATTTATTTATTAATTCATTTTTAATATTCAATGTATTCAGCCCAATGTCATTGAGCCTTTCACCAGCCAGCTGCTATTTATAAGGAATGTGTCAAGTTCAATCATGTTTCGAAATGATTTCAGGTAGTTATTTTTCCCATTTGCGATGCATTTTTTTCCTCCGGGATTCAGTCCAATGCAGAGAAGCATAAGTACACAGCCTACAGCAAATTTCCCATTTTACCGGTCATAGTTGCCTTTTTATTTGCATGTATTCCACCATGGCTGACTGAATGTGTGGGGGGGGGTTAAACCCATAAAAAAACCTCTATATAGATGTTGGGAGACTAATGAGACACTTGTGACCCTGCATTGGGCCCTTACACCGAATTACCCTCATATACAAGATATTAGGTGAAGGCATTAGCATGGTACCCCTGGCCCCACTGTTGTTTTTGATTTGGAAAAGTAGTTTGCTGTTAAAGGAGAAGGAAAGTCATATCCCACTTGGGGGTGAAAATTGTTAGACACCCCCAAGTGAACATATTTGCTTACCTGAAACCCCAGGCTGGTTCTCCTAATTCAAAAATCGTTTTTTTTTTGCATTTGAATCCTTCACCCGAGCTTAGTAAATCTGCCCCTTAGTATATGGGCATATATAATTTATGTGAATGTATGGAGGGGTGAGTGTGTATGGATGCTGGGTTTTCATTAGGAGGGGTTGAACTTGATGGACTTTGTCTTTTTTCAACCCAATTTAACTATGCAACTATGTAAGAATAGCTTATAACTTGATAAACTATTCATCTTGATGTCAGAACCTGCTCAAGGTAAACCCAGGCACCTTTTGTTTATGGTGTACTTTATGGTCCACTGTTCTTCCAGTTTGAGTCACAGGAGGTTGTGTAGTTTCAGGTTTGTTATTGTGATGTGTCTTTGTTTTTTTGTCTTTCACTTGCCAATCATCAGGTCTAGCTGCAGGTAATTTCCAATTGACAAGGCTATTTCATCCTGCCTCTTCCTGCTACCTATGCTGGAATCCCTCTTTTGAGTCCTTAGTTACTGTGAGTGAATGTGTTTCATGTTTTGTCCTTCCTTCTGCTGATCTCCCACTTTTGACCTCAGGTCTGTTATTTTGTCTTTGAACTTGTTTTTTCTGCTGTCTTTCCATACCTTGTGGCTCCCTACAGACTAGCTGACTTGGCCTTTAGCCTATTATACAAACTTACCTCCCTGCCTGCCTTATATATTGTAATCATTGTGCTTAAGCTGTATATTGTTTCCAATTTTTCCACCACCTGTGCATCCTCAAGGTTACACAGTACATAGGCCCTTACCTCCAAGTCACATACCAATGGTCTCTCCTGACACTTGGATTCAGTTTAGTACCTTCTGAACCATGACTACTTTATGATAGAGAGCTTTAATTTCAGAGATTTGACACCAAAATTTTCAATTTGTGGGCCACTTGGAAAGGAGGGCTATTTGTGTCCTCTTGTGCCAATCTATATATAGGTTTGCTAGAGGAGTGTCATATCTTTGGAGGACACTGTATACAAGCAAAATATTATTAGATACTATAGGTATATAGATGACTTATACTTGTGTATAGAGAGAGGGAAAGTGAAGTAAAGAAGCTCCTATGGCATTTTGTGTACGTGTAAAATGAATATTGGATAGTTGTAAAGTTCAATATCTCGATAAACTGTTTACCCATGAGGAAGGAGTGGTGAGTTCAGATTATACCAAATTGTATAGATTTTTTATTTTGGTTGGGATGAGCTATAGCAGTGGTCCCCAACCACTGGGCTGCAGCCCAGAAGCCTAGCGTCAAATTAACATGGCATGTCAACTTGGATGCTGGCGCACCGAATTGGACTCTGGCACGTCAAATTGGATGCTCCAGGATTGGAAGCTGACCTCCCCCGAACCCCCCTGACCCCCCATGGTCCTTGCAAAACAATTTGGCACTGCACCGGTCCCTGGGCCAAAAAATTTTGGGGACCCCGGTGCTATAGTGCTACCTGGTACTTTCTAGGTTCTGCAACTTAAAGATACCACAAAAAAAAAACAATGTAAGGCAGCTAAGTTATAATAAATGAACATGCATGGGATACTGTGTTTTTCCTCTAAACTAATGGAAAAACACAGTATCCCAGAAATGATACATTGCTGCTGAATTAAAGACACCTGAATAGCTTTCCAAGGCACAGTATGGACACAGCAGAGCCAAGCAATAAACTGCTATTGCGACTAAACAAGTTCAACGCCTTCCTCAAATGATATGTCAATAAAAGCTATCATTAGCTGCAAATGGATCTCCGGCGTCCAACTAAACAACATACCCAATGTGCAATGTTCAGAGGATATCAAAATGCTCCATATCTCTATATAATAGTTTTGGGATTCTGCAGTGCATTATTTAATGTGACAGATGTATTTTATTGTTCCTACAGAAGAAAAAAGCTAAATTGGAAGAAAACTCTAAAATCTACTTCTGTTGCTAATGTTTATATAATTAGCTATGTAAAATCTAATTTGGCCCAAATTATTGTGTTTTGTATAGATTTTTTTTTTTTTATAGCGTTTCATCAAAACAAACCCTAGATGAATATTCAGAGAGTTTTTGTAAGAGGCAATGGGGCAACTTTCATGATGTTTCTGTATTGTATGTTCAAGCCGTGCATGTTTGATAGCTTCCTATCCTATGATGATACCGGATATAACAATGCTTGGATTCCTACTGTATTCATAGATGTACAAAATATTTATAAGAGATTCGTTGACAAATACACTAGCATGTAATAATTAGTGATGAGCCAATTTTTTTTTTACTAGGCATGGGTTTGCAGGGAAACTTCATTGCACTGATATGACTTTCATTCTGTCGGTCTGAAATCCTGAAATTCAACTCTTAAATAGTGATGGGCGAATTTATTCGCCTGGGGCGAATTCGCGGCGAATTCCCGCGATTTGACGCGACGCGCGCCGAAAAGGATGCGACGCAAACGACGCGATGTGTGTCGAAAACGATGTGACGCGATGAAGTTGACGCGACGCGCGTCAAAAGTGTGCCGCGACTCGTTTCGCGAATTTTTCGGCGAAGCGAAACTGGGGAGATTCGCCCATCACTACTCTTAAAGTTACCAGGAGCGAGCACTGCAATAATGGGGCCGTATTGGGCATCAATCAGGGAAGAGTCCTGTCTGTTTTTCAGAATTCTGAAATCCATGCAGGCAGTTTTGAACTACACAACCAATGTTCAAAATGGAGCAAGGTCGACAAACAAAGACGGTCTTGTCCCTAGGGCTCCTCTACCTTGCTAGTTGGTGTATAATATACAAAAGCATTGGTCAAGCCAAGTTGGGGTACAAATTATGTCTCTCCAATTCCAGACAGTTACATATCACCCAGTTAAAGCTTTACTAAACAATATTCCCTAAACAGCAGAACCATTTGACAGTATAGTAAGCAGCTTTGCCAAGAGTACATTTTGTTCATATGTTATTATTATTATTATTATTATTATTATTGTTATTAACCTTTTGTCGACAAAATTAATTTTGTCATCAAAAAATAAGTGAAAAAATCTTTGTTTAAAAAAAAAAAAGTCACCTCGACTGTTGCTTAATCTTGAGAGATTTGGAATAGAAATTTTGAATCATTTGTATATTTACTCACAAATTACCTGTTCTTTAAAACCGTTGACAGCAACAGGAATCCGGTCATTTACGTATTTATAAGCATAGTCTGATATTAAGCAAATGACCTTGGTTTCTGTCACCTTAGCACAGCAGTCGATTATGTCAGCCTATCCGTCTAACACAGATTTTTTTTTTAACTACAAGTGCCTCGTGAAAAGCACCAACCAGAAAATTTCATGACATCCTTAAAGAAAATGCTTCTTTAATAACAGCATAAGGGATTTTTTTTTTGAGGAGCACATAGTCCTGCTTCTCGAAAAAAAGCCATAGTTACTGGAGATTTTGAGCAAATCAAAAATAACATCACCTTAAAAGCCTCAATTAACTTGGTAATGAGAGGGAAATGGTTCTAGATAACCAAAATCTTATTTCCAGGCATAGACGTTTTTGAAAGATTTCTAAGGATGTGTCAATTTAAACGACAGCCTTGCTGTTTTCTAGGGGGTTGTTTATTTCTGCAAGGTACAGTAATCAAACAGCTATTTCCATGCCATTACAGAATAAAATAACCTCAATAAGCCATGAAGGGGATATATCCAGCTCAGGCACAATAAACTGACTGAAAGGATATATATTTAGAACTCGGTGGAATATTTTGTCATTTCACACAACACAAATGTTCAATTTAATTCTTCAGCTTTTTAATGCCGAAATGAAATGTTGGACCTTATTGCTGCGAGGAAAAGCAATTCTGTGAATTTTCTATATATTAAGAAGTGCATGAAAAAAAAGATGGTGGTACTGATTTACAAATGAGGGGAAGCAGATCTAGGCAAAATGAAGTCACTAGTGACTACTAAAGTCATTCCTAGAGAAGAGATAAAATATTGAGGCACATTTTAAAATGTTGTTTATGACGTTTTACCAAAATTACCCTCGATAAGCAGTGACACTAGTCAACAGAAGCAAGCAAAATCATCACATGACCTCACATTTCAATAAATACCCCTTCCTTGGTGTGCAATTTGCCAGTAAACACCGGTCGGTTTATGAGAAAGCAACCAAAAAAAAATTTGGACTCACCCCTATTAATTACTGAAAGAAAGCACTCCATAGAGTTAGGTGTGTAATTCTGGGCTACTTCGACCAAAAAAAAGCCCAAAATTCGATTCGAATTGAAAAAATTCGACAAGACGAATTTTTGAAGTACTGTCTCTTTAAAATCCTTCAAATTCCTTTATTCGCCACCTCAAAGCTGCCGAACTGCTATTGTAGCCTATGGGGGACCTCCTGGAATCATTCCTGAAATTTTTTCTAAGTACTGGAAAATCAAATTTTGTTAAGGAAAATCGTTCAATTCAAATTCGATTGAAAACTGTCCAATTTTGATCGAACCCCCCAAAAAAATTTGATGGTTGAATTTTGAATTTTTTTCTCATTAGAATTTCAACCCTTTTTTCATTAGAATTTCTACCACAAATAAATCTGCCCCTTGGTGTCAATGTGCGTTTTTACCTAGTACAAAGAAAATTCCTTTTTTTTTAAGCATTACACATTGGCATTTCTTCCTGTGTTTTTCCCTGCATTTTGTTTCTATGCAAAAACCTGCATCTTTTATGTCTTGTGAATACATTACAAAATGTGACTGCAAAATTCAGCTCAAAATTGTACCAGGTGAAAAGGTTTGCTTATGCCTTTCAATGGTTTCACCTTGTTATATTATAGATTAAGTTTTTCTATTTTGCTTCTGTGCAAAAAAACAATATGATATCTGGTTGAACTTATCAGGGGTCACTGAGCCCTATCATTAGATTCACTATAAATATTCAGTTTAATTTTTGTTGCTTTTCAAACTGTTTCTTATTCATCCTCCATTCTGTCTCCCAAACTTTCCATTCGCTGAAAAATTTGCGAACTTTACACAAAATGGCGAATACAGAAAGTTTCACAAAAGAAATCGTGAAAATCGGACATTTTCACCAAAAAATCAGTCATTTTCATAAAAAAACATGAAAAATGTTCCCAAAAAATCGTGAAAACTGGAAATTGATGCCCGCGTCCAAGCTGACACTGGTGTTAAAGTTAATGGGCGTCTCAATAGTGTTGACATGCTCCGATTTTAATGCAAGCGACTTTTCGGACATGAGTCCAAAAAATTTACAAATTTTCACTAGAGATTTATTCACTGACAGCGAAACACGGAAACTAGCCACAAATTTGTGCCAGGCAAATTTATTCACCCATAAATACTCCTGAGATATCAGCTGATAACCCAAGTCTTAAAGTTCACTACCAGAGAATGTTAGCCTATGATTATTACAAATATACATATACGATAATCCAATCCTTGACATTTAAATACAACATTTTGTTGTCCAAGCTACAGTTCTTAAAGGAATTGTTCAGTATAAAAGTAAAAACTGGATAAATAGGCTGTGCAAAATAAAAAAAATATTTTCAATATAGTTAGTTAAGCAAAAATGTAATGTATAAAGGCTGGAGTGACTGTAAGTCTAACCTAACAGAACAGAACACTACTTCTTGCTTTTCAGCTCTCTTGGTTTACACTGACTTGTTACCCTGGTTACCAGGCAGTAACCAATCAGTGACTTGAGGGAGGGCCACATGGACCATAACTGTTGCTTGAATCTGAGCTGAATGCTGAGGATCAATTACAAACTCACTGAACAGTTATGTCCCATGTGGCCCCCCTTCAAGTCGCTGACTAACTCTGATTTATAGAGCTGAAAAGCAGGAAGTTGGATTCTGGCTATTATATTAGACATCCAGTCACTCCAGCCTTTATCGTTTGCATTTTTCCCTAACTAACTATATTAGAAACATTTTTTATTTTGCACAGCCAATCTATTTACCCAGTTTTTAATTTTACCCTGAACTGTTCCTTTAATAAAGGGTAAGAATAGGTAAGCTGCTACCCATATACCGTTGTCTTTTTTCACCATCAGCTACACATATATCTAGATTGGGTATTTTAGATCTCCTTGTGCAGTTCAGTGCAGAAGTAATAAAAATACAGAAAGTAATGCAAATAATGATGTTATCTCCGCTGTTTCTATTTCTTAGAACAGCTAACAAGATTACTGGCGGTAGCACATTGTGACAAATGATTGGATGGCTAGGGATCCATTTTTATCCTACGGACAAAGTTATCACAGCTCTTGCCATCTGTAAGATCTTTCATTAAGGACATCTCACATGTTTTATATGATTACCATCCACAGTGAGTGACACATTCCCTTCTATTGCTGCTGCAGGTGACATGGACACTCTGTATACACCTGATCAGTACGGGTTCTGTATCCAAGTAGTGGAAAGACTTTATTTTAATAATGTCTTGCTCAGCAGCAGATTTAGTTATAGTTTTAGTGTTTAGCATAGTATTACAGCTAAAACATCTTTTAAAGGGGTTGTTCACCGAACTGCATTTACGACCACTGCGTGCGACGTCAACACACCGGAAGTGATGTCACGCGCCGCACAGAAGTGAAGTCACTTCCCCAACCAGCCGACCCCTTGCCCCTCACCCCCCTAGCTCTTTCACTGTATTTCCTAAGGAATTCTGTGGAAGTAGTAGATTTAAAAATACATCTATAGGCACCCGAGGGCCACCCCCCAAAACCTGCCGCCCTAGTACGGCCATAGATGTTCATCTGTCAATAACATTTTAGTATAATGTAGCAAGTGATATTCTATTGCAATTGTTTTTCATTTTTTATTTGCGGTTTCTGGGCTTTTTATTCAGAACTAGTTTACAGTTTCAGCAACCATGCATTGATATGAATAAGAGACTGGAATATGAATAGGAGAGGCCTGAGAGATGAGTAATAAAAAGTAGAAATAACAATAAATTGGTAGCTTTATAGAGCGTCTGCTTTTAGATGGGGTCAGTGACCTGCATTTGAAAGCTGAAAAGAGTCAGAAGAAATAATTAAAAAAGGAAAAAATGAAGGCCACTTGAAAAGTTGCTTAGAATTGGCCACTTTATAACATTTTTAAAGTTAACTCAAAGGTTAACCACCCCATTAATAGCTTATTTTGCTTATTCTACAAACAATCTTACCAAAAACTATATTCCAACACTAGCAAAATGACAATTATGCTGAAATTTTGGGGGGGATAAACACATCATTGTGGGAAACAACCTAGATATTTGCTTTTGAAACTTGCACTATGCACATTGTAATGTGTTCATATATCACCGTCATAATTTCTTTGGAACAATAATGTATACCCAGACACTGTTTATCATACTATTATTATTGTATGTACTCATCCATTCTCCTTTTTTTTTCTTGCTGTACATTGAAGATATTTTTCTGCCCAGATTCTAGATTCGGATTGGAGAGGGCCACACAATCAGTTTGGACTAGTGATGGGCAACTTTATTAGGCAGCCATGAATTTTCTGCAAGTTTCCACTTTTCACGGGCGGCGAATAAATTTGCAAGCTCCCGAAAAAAATTACCTGGATTAAAAAAGCCGGTGTCAAAATAGTTTCAAGGGAAATTTACAAAGTTTTCAGTGAAACGGGACAAATCCACCAGTCACTAGTATTGACTTTTATAAGAACTTTTTTGTTGCTTACAATTATTTACATAATACCCACCGTGTATTTGGGCATTACTCCTACCTGCAATTACATGAGCCTGGTATGGTCCTAACTAGTGATGGGTGAATTTGTCCAGTTTCACCGAAAAATTTGTGAATTTCCTGTGAAATCTGTACAACGGGGAAAAATTGCCGGTGACAGTTTACTGCTCGCCCATTGACTTTATAAATGACCAACCAGTGTCAAACTATTTTGATGCCGGCGAATTTTCACCCGTTAATTTTTGTGGGAGATTCACAAATTTATTCACCAGCTGCGAAATGCGGAAATTTGCAGCAAATTCGTGGCTGGCGAATAAATTTGCTCATCACTAGTCAGTACAAAAATAGGTAAGAAAAGATAGCCTGCTGGGATAAATGTATTAATGATTCTAACATTGTGACTATACTTAAATGCATTTATAAAGATCTGCCGAGGGCACTGCCTGATATTAACATATACATTAGCAAAGTGTCCATATTCCCACTAGACTGTCTTTTTGTCAGCCAGTTTGAGAGCAAAAATATTTAGCTACTGATCAAAAGCTGAAGTGACAGTTTCCTGCGGTGAATGTGTATATACCCTGATTTTATTATCTGGTAGACTTAAAGGGGAAATAATACCTAAAGGAATTTACTTTATATTTACATTACTCATTTTTTATCATGTATTATGGATTTAAATATATATATTTTTGAAAAACCATATGTTATAACAAAAATGGCATTTTCTTAGTAATATCTAAGTCACAAAGTATCTCACAAGGTGTGGCAGATTATGCTTCATCACAATACCACCCCACGTCGTATCCTCAGATTACATCAATTGAAATAAACACATACAAATCATATTCACGATTGAGTCCCCTGTATCCAAAATGTGTGTATCCAAAATGCCTCTCTCTTTTGGAGTTGTAAGAGTTTGTTGCCCCTTTCGTGGGGGCAACAGACTCCACCACAAGAAACCTGAGTGAGGCTGGATTATTACATATTCTGTATCGCACATAAAATGCCCCATATGTCAAATTTTTTTCTGGAGTTTGGATGTGTGAAAAAAATGAGTGCATATTATACTTGAGCACTGATTGCATACATGCCATTTCTCAATGGTGCTAACATACTCACACGTGTAGTACCTAAGTCTGCCTGTACTAGTCTGTCTCTAAGATTAGGTGGACGCTTATAAGACAGGAGTGGGGGTGAATGGAACTCAGGGACTTCAGGATATGCTCTCCGCAGGAGAGGCCAATGCCTATGATATGATGTATCTTACGAACATTGGAAAGATATGTATGTACAAATGGTATCCGTGTCTCTCTTTGTGATTTCTGTACATTCTCTTGTATCATTAGTACCCGATCTATGTCCTTCACTTTTGTCACTTCCTGGTCAAGCAGACTAGGTGGGTACCCTCTCTGAAAAAATTTAGTAGTCATTTCCTCTAAACCTGTGGTTAATCTCTCTCTTCTTTGGTAATTATCCTTTTTACTTGCAAGAGCTAAGACCTAGGAAGGGAAGAGACATTAGCCCTGGGATGAGCACTGTCAAACCGCAATACATTTCCCTTGCTGTATACACAAGTATCCAAAAAAGTAACTGAAGTGTCACTATAACAGTTGGAACACAGCCATCTAGATGCTCCTTAAACCTTAACAGAGATCCGACATCACCTCTCCATATCACCAACAAATAATCTATGAAATTTCATCATATGAAATTCATATATTAATGATAAATCTCATTTCTTACGGTCACATGACTGGGGGCAGCTGGGAAATTGGCAATATGTCTAGCTCAGATTTCAAATTTGAATGTAAAAAAATCTGTTTGCTCTTTTGAGAAATGAATGTCAGTGCAGAAGTCTGCTGGAGCAGCAAAATTAACTGATGCATTTTGAAAAAAACATGTTTTGCCATGACAGTGTCCCTTTAATGTTTGTGTCTCTGGTGTCAGTCTGGCAGTTCAGTGATCCAGGAGCATCTGAACTGTTACAATTTTGCAACATTTAGTTGAGTTAAGTTGGCCATACACGGAGACATCCGCTCATTTGGGGATGTTGCCAAAAGAGCGGCTCTCTCCCGGATATGCTCACTTTGAAGTGGGCGATATTGGGTGATCCGATCATGGGCCCTAGGGCCCAACCATCGGATCACAATAGAAGAGATATATTGGATAGCGGGACTGCATCAACGAACAGAAGCTATCCAACGGGATTTTTAGTCCCGATTGACATCTCCCCAGATATTGATTGGAAAAGCCCGTCGGAGGGCCCCATACACAGGCCAATAAGCTGCCAACTTGGTCTCATCTTTTATCGGCCTGTGTATGGCCACCTTTAGTTTCTCAGCAGCATCTCTGGAGTATTAACAACAATTGTATCGGTTCTAACAGCTGCCTGTAATGAAACCCAGAGATTCATCTCAGCAGGGACATACAGAACAAATGTATCAGCTAATGTATCATTTAGAACAGTTACAGAGACCCCCATCTCTTCGAGAGCTGCTTTGGAAAGACAAAAGGAAAAAGGAAACTTTAAATTTCAATATTAGAGAAACTGGCACAAATAGAAAACATAAAGTACCTTAAAAATGTCCCTAGTGGAAAAGCAATTTGTGCAAAATTATAGGAGGATTTAGATCTGTAAAGTAATTACTTTGAACAATTTGTGCACTTTACAGTGCAAGAAACAGGAGTACACCGCATGTTTTTTTGCACACCTGGAAAATGTGGAATTCTCTCCCTGAAACTGTTGTACAGACTGATACATTAGATAGCTTTAAGAAGGGGTTGGATGGCTTTTTTTTTTTTTATGGAAGATAGCTCATTATTAGTGATGGTCGAATTTATTCGCCAGGGGCGAATTCCCGCGATTCGCCGCTGGCGAATAAATTCACGAAACGCCAGCAAAAATTTGCCAGCAAAAATTCGCCCAAAAAAACCGAGTCGCGCGTTGTTTTTGACGCGACGCACGTAGGAATCGGCGCGACGCGAGTCGTTTCGCGAATTTTTTGCCAATTCGCGAATTTCTCTGGAAATTCGCGAATTTTTCAGCAAAGCGAAACGCATGAGATTCGCCCATCACTACTCATTATACAAGTTGATCCAGGGACTAGTCCGATTGCCTTTTTGGAGTCAGGAAGGAATTTTTTCCCCAGTTAAAGTTAAAGTAAAAAAAAAAAGGTTGAACTTGATGGACGTGAGTCTTTTTTCAGCCTAACTATGAATGAGCGCAGGTCTCTGAATACAGTGCTACCTGTATTTGGTAAGACTGTATTCGTGAGGGCTCGGTGAGGGAAGCTCATAGGTATCCCCCCCCACCTAACCATTACCATGCAGATAATCTGAGTATATGAAAGATTGGCAGCACTGGTGGGCACATTGCACTACGGAGCCCTGTTACTACTTGCTTTATGGCAAGTGGTAAGTACAGGGTTGCACTGCACTTGCCCTCACTGTGTTCTGCACCTCACACCTAGGGTTTCCTCCAGTCCAGTATTAAACTTTGCTTGTTTTTTTTTACAGAGGTTGTCTAGTTTAAATCTGCTTGTCCAGATTTCCATCTATCCATATTCCAGAAAGCATTCTGTGCTGAGGGACACATTGTCAGCTAATTGCTGGCCTCCCCCTCCACATGCCATCACCCCAGCCTCCTGTCATCCCCTGCCCTACCCCTGATGTCAGCTTTTAGTATTATAAAAGGTGGCACCCCACTAACAGATTTTTAATTTGACACAGCCCCAATCTCAAGTGATTTGCAATTTAGCACCCCTCAATGTTTCTGAATTTGTGGGGGGTGCATAAAAATGAATCCTATTAACTTTTAGACACAAAATTTCATTGTGTTATAGAAAGAATGTACTGTTTCTAAATCAGAGAAACCATTCCCCCTTAAATGGGCCAAAGAACCCTTCTAATTCCATAACACCAATTATGAAATAGTGCTATAATTTTATAATCTTCCAAATGTCAGTGTCAAAAGGCTGATGTCTCAATAATTGTTTATAAAGATCCCTTATGTTTTGTGTTGTTTGTAGGTACTAATCCTTGCATGAGTCTATAACACCATAGAACAATCACAAAGTAGTGTCCAACATAATTATTCCAGTAGACAGGTTTTTCACAGGAGACTAAAGACACTCTAATATTATTTTATTTTTAAAAAAATAAGTAGATAGGTAACCCAAAACTGGCCTTATGAAGTGTTAGGTTTTTGTTTGAAACCATGGCTTGTTAATAAGTTTTTCTCTCCCCTGTACTATTAAAATGCCTTGAAAAAACCCAATAAATCTCTCTTACACACAGCTAGTCTGAAGTAGGGAATATTTCTTATAATGTATCTCAGTATGAATTTCTTACCTAATCAGCACCTAACATTCATCTTATTGACAAATTATTCATGCAACCCCCACAGCCTCAGTAATTGCTGGTCAAGTTGTTTATATCCAACATACTTTATCTTCATCTTTATTCTTGGCTGGAATGCATCAAATGTTGATTGCTCATAATTGCCATTACCTACATCAAAATAGAACTGCAATGAATTTTTCATTTTCCCAACATTTTGTCTAGTTCTTCTGCTTCTTTGATGCATTTAATCGATAAAACTATTACAAAGATAGTAAAAATCAGCATTTTCCTCCATATATTTAGTTCTGTATGTCCAGCAACACCATCATTGACATTGCAGATGGTTAAATTAATCGTCTTTTGCTCTGCTGCAGGCAGTGATCAATTTTGTTCAATTATTTATGGGTAATGATTTAGCTTGTGTCTTTAAATCTGTTAGTCATCAACAAAACCTTGAAGGACAGCCTACGTATGTTTCTCAATCATGTCATACAAATAATTTCCTCTTTTTCTCCATGATATCCAATCACGTTGAAAGGTCGCTGGAGTAACAAGAATATGGCATGGTTCAGCAAATTAATATAATCACTATTACAGAGATAGAACAGGTACTGATCAGAACAGACAATACTAGTAAAGCTGGCTAACTAATTATTACTCGGCTGCCTCAAAATTTGCTGGTGACCCTTTATAACTCCAGTAAATGGCATAATAGAACCCTCTCATACCATCTACTTGTTTGACTGTGCTTGTGATGTATAGTGTGCTGGCTTGTCTAATGAAGCAGATGCTTCTTCAGGGAAGATTTGACATCTTGTATAACCAGAAATCTCATTGGTGCACTGGAAAATAGTTTTTCATTCAGTGGTTTATTTCTAGGGCACATAAAGTTGGTTATCTGGGGCCCAAAGTTCTAAGGGGGCAAAATTAGCAGAATCCTGATCCTACCTCAGGTTAATCCACCCCTGATTCCATTATTCATCTTCTTCAAGGTCAACCAAAGCACAAAACTAACACTTTCCATTGGGCTATTCAGTGTTTCCAGATACAGCAGCCCTATAATGCAAAATATAGTCTTTGTCTTTAGTATGACATTGTGGCTCTTGCTACTTTTTATCCTAAGTAGGACCTTTATTCCCATTATTTCCTAGATAATTAAAAGTGTCACAGGCCTTTCAGTAACTTATATTCTCGCACATTAAATATGGGAGAGCATTGATCCCCAACCAGAGGCTAGAAAGCAACATGTTGCTCAAGCATTGACCCCCAAACCAGAGGCTAGAAAGCAACATGTTGCTCAGGCATTGATCTCCAACCAGAGGCTAGAAAGCAACATGTTGCTCAAGCATTGACCCCCAAACCAGCATTGAGGTGCAGATACACTCAGTCTTCTATCACTGTGGATTCCTTTCAGTTTCCAGACCTTGAATAAAGTCATCCTGTTCAGAGAACCATTTGTAGAATCAGATGCTCGATTGCTATTCCCATTGCGAATCCTCAGATTACATGCCATTGTTTGTGCCCCATGTTCTGTACAGGGTGCATACATCATGGTATAAAAAGTGTCTTGCAGTAATGCAGCAGAAATGGCTTTTAAGCCAAAGCTTTCTGCTTTGGCTTCTCAGCTTCAGAGATAAACTGGCCAAGCTGGGACTGTCTATGCTGGAGAAGAGGTGTTTGAGGGGGGAAAAATACTGTCTGAAATACAAAAGGGATTCTCTGAGGCTTATAAGGGCACATCTTAAGTTAGGATGGCGCAAGGATCTAATGAAGGAGTAATGAAGTAATGAAATATGTTCCATGAAGAGTTTATAGTACCAGATAACATAAACAGTTGCATGGAAAACTTGTAGAATTATTTTCTATTATAAGGCAAATTGGATATGATGCCAGGGGAAGATTTTTGCCAGTTAAATATCAAAATAGCTCCTAATACTCGGCATCAGTCTACTGAAGGATTATTTTAGAGGTTTATCAGTTGCAAATGTTAACACATTAAAAAACTAAAATCGACAAGCTCAATTGTGGGTTTATTTGTGTGTGTGGGGGGGGTAATTTAAACATTCAAGGTATTTTAACATTTAAGTTTATTAAGAAAGATTAAATTGTAAAAATAAACAGAGGGGAAAATGTTTGTTTAAATAGGAAACTATAGTCCAGCAGGGTTGCAGGCAGATGTTTTGGGAGTGGGTATAGACGCAGGTTGGTGGTTCTCCAGGTTTGCGGTTGGCGGATCAGGTTGAGGGTCATTACGCTTTTTTTCTTATCACTTCTGATGATGTCACTTCCGGTTTACAATGACAGCACTTCCTGGTTCTTTATGGTCAGTGGGTCGTGGATCTGGTTGCAGATAAGGTACTTGCAGGTCGGGTAGCGGATCCAAGTGGGTAAGAATGGGGGTTGCTGGTCTGGGGGTTGCAGATTGAGGGTACGGGTCGGGTATAGGTTCCGAAACATGGACTCGCGCATGACTCTATAGGAAATTATAGGCTCATGTATTTTTGCAAGTGCAGTTGTAGTCAATTGTAGTCAATTGTAGTCAGTTGCTCGTAAAACCATTTATTTTCAAGGTATTTGTATAAGGTAAAATGCGTCACTTCCATATAATTTTACTCGGCTCAATCCTTCAGCCCTTGAATTCTTATTTAGGCTGTTGGGCATTTGATGCAGGGGAACCCTGGAGCTACT
>CM044434.1:23727055-23740842 GCA_024363595.1 Xenopus borealis | reverse complement strand
AGCAGTGTGATAATAGTCTATGGGAAGGGAATTTTTTTATTAGTAAAAACGTAACAGTACATAAGAATCAATCCATACAGCGCAAATTCAGATATTACCCATCACAAGAGCTGATTCATATTTTCTTGGCATTTTAGTACCAAATCAGTCCTTTTCAAAGTTCTTCCTTTGTCCATAAACCCACCCAAAGTAAATAATTTCCAGTAAAGTCCTCCCATAGTCCAAAAGGGATGCCTTCCAACACTAGCATCACACAAACACGTCCTGGCCTTTAAGTCCTTGCAACAGGCCTTCAGACTAGAAGAAAAGGACTTTCATTTGAAGCAGCGTAGGTGGTTATTCACAGTGAGGACAGTGAGGTTGTGTCGGTGATGTTGTGAAAACTGATTCTGTTGATGCTTTTAAGAGGGGATTGGATGATTTTTGGGACAGGCATAATATCAAAGGCTATTTTGATACTAAACTCTACAGTTAGTATAACTATGGGCATATATGGTTTGTGTGAAAAAGTGGAGGGGTGTGTGTGTATGCTGGGTTTTAATTGGGGTTGAACTTGATGGACTCTGTCTTTTTTCAACCCAATTTAACTATGTAATTATGTAGGCCATCCATAAGACATCTCCTCCCCCATCCCCCATACATATTACCCTTGACAGAAAAGGAAAAATTGCATGGCTTGATTGGAGTGTTTTTGCTTTTTCCAACAAGTGCTTTTGAGATCGGTGTGTACATTTGCGTAGTCTCTCACTCATAGATCTAATTTTGCACTCTACTAAAAAGAGAATTCATATTAAACTTATATGTACAACTCTCCAGACAGTTAAGCATACATAAAGGAGAAGGGCAATCAAAGACTTATACCACTCCATTTTGACAAATTTGTAGCATTTGTTCTTACTTTTTTATCCTTCAGGAAACCCAACTCACCAACTATAGTTTTCACTATTTGGTCAAGGGCTTTCCCACAACAGTAGTGCCATATGTAATACCTCATCACATAAATAATCATGTACATCATACCTTGTTCTAGAGGATGTTGTACAGGCAAAACTCAATAAGCAGCTGCAGTGTAGGACTATTGTCCAATACATGGCATATTCAAGGTTTGTGACAGCTTCTGGTACACAGCTTTTGTTACTGGGCAATTCACCAAAAAGTGTTCGAGTCTCCTCTGTAGTTCACCCCCATGGACACTCCCTGTTGTTAAGGTTAAGATAGGGTAAATTGCCCTGGACAAAAAGCCTTCCCTGAAGGGCAAGCCAACTGATATCAAAGTACTTTTGGGAAATCCATTTCTCATTAAGCCACCAAAGGCTCTGGGACAGAACATCGCCTGTACAATCCTTCAAAGATATAGGAGCAGCAAAATAAGTCTCAAGGACCCTCCAATAAATCTGCCTTCTTGTGGCTGACCTCAGCTCTTCCAAAGTAACATTCCACTTCCTCAGCAACTTCAGCCCAAGCTCAAGATGTGGTGGGGGAAAACCACACACCCGGACTTCCTTCAAGCTACCGCCTTGTACCCAGTCTCCCACCAAGGGCAATGCCCAATGCCTGACACAACACTCCCACAGGGAGTTAGTTTTTTGGCTCAAGTTCCCAAAATTAAATAAAAAAAAAAAAACGAGCAAATGAAAGCCACTGGACACAGCATATCCAGACCACCCCGCCTTCCTCTGTAGGTAAGTAATACCCTTTTTGACGGGATTCAGCCGATTCCCCCAGATCAACTGAAAGAACAGGTTCTGCATCCGAACATAGAGAGCTTCTGGCAATGGATACACACAGGAAACAACAAAAGATTGGGACCAAGTAAGTCTTTACGAGCTTCACCTTTTCCTTATAGGACAGTCTCCACTGTGGTTGTGGTTAATAAAAGGTCCAACGCAGTACATCGCTGTAAAATTCAAGTGCTTTATTGTGTCACGACATGTTTCCAAAGGGGTCAATACTGTACAATGGCGGTGCAGCCAAACTAGGATGTCTTCCTGTGGCACTGCATAATTTTTCATCACAATAGTAATGTTTTTGTCTCAGGGCTTAGTCATGGGTATAACAATTAAATTTTCCCTTCTTGTGTCCTGCTCTATTTTGTATATTATAAATTCTCCAAAAGTGATCTAGGACCTCAGGTAATTTAAAGGTAATGTCAAAATCTACTTCTGACTGGGATATTACTGCAGAGAGGTCACTTGGGGAGAATCACATGCCATCTAAAAGGACGGACCTAATAAGAAACCTCCTAGGGGGCACATTCTCCTTTTCTCAATCTCACTTAATCTTTACCCAGTTTTTCCTTCTAAAAGGTTCATTATCAGAGGAAATATCTGGCACAGAGAAAAGTCTCCTCCTCTCCCAAAAATTTGTATAAACCTCCCCTGTTTTCTCACCCCCTCCCACATGGATAGACTGCACCTCTACTGGCTCCTGCACTTCCTGCTGTTGTTGAACTTGCTCACTCACTTCCACCCGTAAATCCTTGTTTTCACTTGGCTGATCACTCCGCTCATCCTCTCTCTCACACTCCCCCTCTTGCACTTCCATCACATCTCCACCTTTCACTTCCACTTCTCTCTCCACATCCACCCTCTCACCATTCTCACCCACATTCAGCACATTCACCTCATTCACCCATTCACTCTCATTAGCAGTAGTAATAGAACCAGGCAGCAATACTTCCATTTAACTTGATGGCACTGCTGCCATCAAGTCCTTTGGAGCTTGTGATGTTCACTGCTGGATTATCTGCTGCAACTTTGCCCACTGGCTTTGGAAGGTCTGGAAAGTCCTGATCCGATGTTATCTCAAACACTGCTGGTTCTTTCCATTGTTGAACTGTAAAGTGATTTTGCTCTGTCTTTTTCTTCTCCTGTTCCTGCACTTCGCGCTCATTAAAGGCCAAGTTCTGCCAGTTAATCCATTTCCTCGATCTTGGTGGTAATGGCTTTACAAAGTTGGCCTCACTTTCAGTTGAGACTAGGCTGTTGGGAGTACTGAATTGATAAGTATGTGTTTTTTGTAAAACAGTTCTTTTCTTTGCTTGTCCAGGTGCCAGTTTCATATATTCAAATCTTTGCCTTTTTTGATAAATCTCTTTCCAAGGGTCTACTTCTTTATACACATCCTCTATGCGTGACTCAATTTCTGCTAACTCATTGTATAGTGTATCTCTCTTTACTTTATTTGAATTTTTGCATTCTCCTACTGAGCTGGCAATCAGGCTTGTAAGATACTTAAGTGATATGTGCTCTTTAAGAGCCTCTGCAACTCTCTCTGCAGTAATTTCAGACGACTTAACATCCTTGCTTTTAACTGTGGTATCTGTGTATTTAACTTTTCCAAGGTTTTTTCCAAGGTGCTTTCTCTTTAAATGCATCACTGACATCTCTGCAAGCTCCTTGTTCCTTCCCAGCCAGGGCCATCTTGGTTACTGCCATGCCCTCACTAGCAATGGCTGCAAGGTGTTCCTTTTTCTGCAGTTTGTCTCCCACATGTAGGGTTGCCACCTTTTCCTGAAAAAAATACCGGCCTTCCTATATATTTATCTTTTTTTCCTATTAATAACATTGGGATCAAGCATCAAAAATACCGGCCAGGCCGGTAAAATACCGGCCAGGTGGCAACCCTACCCACATGTTTAAACTTTACTTCACCCACAAGGGACTTACCTCATTCTACCTCAGGGAGAGATGGCGCCTATAATAGCAGTGGGATAATAGTCTCTTGGAAGGGACTGTGCGATAGCAGGTGTAGAAAGCAGTGTTGGAACAGTCTCTACAGAGAGCAATGTTCCATCTAAGATTTGAGGCCAGTGCACACAATAAATTGTGGTGTGCACAAAGAATTTTGCGTGAGCACACTGTGGATAACTACGGTATCTACCTGTGAATGTCAATACCAGGATGGTGCTGCTTTTCTGACGCATTACCCAAGCCTCTTTCAGTGACTTTGTCCCATTCAGTCATGTTACTTTGTTAGGCAATGTGGCATGACGTACATGTTCTGTATAATTTCAAAATGGACTGGATGTCACTATGCTAGAAACAATTAAGATGATGCCTTGGAAAGACATTTACAGCAGCTTGCCTTAGGACCCTTGAACTCTCAGAATAATGATGAGATGTTTAAACTTTATTTTTTTACAAACTAGATGCTTTTAACAGTGAAACTAGCCTAAATGGATGGATTTTATCATAAATGTCATCCCCCTCCTCCACCCCCCCACTGCCACCATGAAAATAATTTATGCAAAAAATCAATAAATCAGCAAATGCTCCAAGGTACAGATCTGTCCATTAACATGTACTTATGATTATGACTAAACCTCTTCAACAAATCTGGCAATAATTGTTGGCACTGTTTTAAAAGTAACCTTTTGTGAAACAAGGGCAAAGATTGGCAGATAACTGGTTTTATTTGGGGGAGTTGCCTGAATTCATTATCTGCAATAGCTAAAAAAACACAGTTTTATGAAGCTTAAGAGAAAAGGAAACCAGATTCTTGATCACTACAAATCTACTAAGGTTTACCCGTTGAGCATTGAGCAAAAGAATAATTACATGATTTGCCTGGACGTGCAAGATTTAATATTGCTACCATCTTTTAACTCTTTACTTTTAATATTGTACAATAGTGTCTCCGATATTTAGAAATATTTCGATCAACAGTGTTAGAGTGTAATATTTCAGGAGTCCAGTATTAGTGTTAACATAAATTGTGCTTCTGTTGGTGGGGGGGAGTCTGAAGGGTGTACGTGGGTCTAATACTTGGTGTACTCCTGCATCAGCCCAGTTCTCATCTGTCATTTTGGTGTGGCATTTTGTAAGCTTCAAGTACAATTCACAAGCAATTTTGTCAGCACTTGTTTCAATGATAGTCGGGTGCAAATCACACCACGGCCACATCCATCTGTACGGTATATCCAGCAAACTGATAATAGAAAGTACCACCAACAGGAATCTTCTCAAAAACATTTATAGAATTAAGGGTTCTGACCGGCACCATTCGGCTTTTGATAAGATTCCTTTTGGTGGTGCAGTTAATTATCAGTTTGCAGGGATACCTTTCAGGGACAACCCAACATTACTCAAAGAAAGGTCTTTGCTTCAGTAATCTCTACTAAAGTGGCTGTACCTTTCCCTTTGTTTTTTTGTGGAGTGCATCTTCTTAACATTCTGTCCTGTTTGTGCCAATCTATAGATGTCATCTCCACTAAAAATTCTGTTACTTCTGTCCTCTGCTAAATTTAATTCTCTTTAAGACCCAATGTTCCCCTGGAACCTCTACTGTATTCCAGTCATCTCTGTATTTCTTCCTGGTTTGCATAAGGAATTATTGGCCAAAAATGCTGTGTGGCTCTTCCTTGCAACCTGGAGCCAACAAGCAGTTGTTGGTGCCAACAAGCAGATCTAATATGTGACCTTCTCTATAACTATCTTGATATTAAAGACATAACAATTAGTACAGGGATCTCACTTAAACATCAACTAAAACATTACCTCTCCTGGACATCATGGGGTAAGAGGGAAGCTCAATGTTCCTCTGGCACCTCTACTGTATGCCATTCATCTTTGGCCTGGCCAGCCCAACACTCTCTTTCATATGATTCATGACAAATGTACAATATTCAATACTTGGTGGTTTTATGGTACACTAAGAGAAAGTCAACTTAAACAGTACCTGATAGGGTTACCAGCCTGCACTGGTGAGCAGTTACTAGACCAGACAGTATTTCTTCCTGGTTTGCATAAGGAATTATTGGCCAAAAATGTTGTATGGCTCTTCCTTGCAACCTGGAGCCAACAAGCAGTTGTTGGTGAAACAAGCAGATCTAATATGTGATTTTCTCTATAACTAGCTCGATAATAAAGACACAACATTTAGTACAGGGATCTGACTTAAACAGCAACTAAAACATTACCTGGCCTAGACTTCATGGGATATGTGGGAAGCAGTGTGTTAAAAGATTGACCATGGAAAGTTTTTGTGAGTTGGCTTGTGGAACAGTTCAAGGAAGGAGGGATAACTATACATTCACCAGCAAGTATATTGCTGTTAAATTTGCACTACAGCTGACCCCAACCCTAGTAGGTGATTCACCAATCAGTGACAACCCTAGTAGCTAAATAAACTATTTAGCTTAAATTGTAAAACAATCGATAGTGCAACTGAGGCCTGGGTCCTCTCGACATCAATGCATTTGGAAAATTTTCACCATTTCGCAAAGACGTTCCTCATCTCTAGGCCTGCAGGAGTTATCCTACTTCTATTATGTTGGTCCAGTAACGAACCATATAAAGTGTCTATGTATAGAGAAATGGCGATGGCTAGGCTTTGAGTAGATAAAAGATAAAAGTATTATGGTTACACAACTAATTGACTACACAGTTGTTTGATTTTTACTATCAATACTATTTTGCCATCAGTATAGAAACTAAGAGATACAGTATAGGTAGGTAGATAGATAGATAGATAGATAGATAGATAGATAGATAGATAGATAGATAGATAGATAGATGGTCTACATTAGAGGCCTGAGTCTTTTATATGTTCTGCCCATGCTGGAATACATAATTTAAGGTTTGTGTATTTTAAATTAAATTAGGGTAGTTGTTAACCCAATAGAAATTAAATGTCTTGACCCATCACTGAATCCAATAACAATAATAGTACCTTTGAGAAATTTGCTTTATTTTTTTCTAGGTGGCATTGTGGACAAGGATAACCCTTAAAGTTCTCTCTGAATCAACAGCTGAAATGAGGAAATATTGAAGAGTTCATGATCCAAAAAACCACAGGAATACTTAAAATGGCCCTTGCAAGCTTTCTGAACAGTTTCTGGTAACCTCACTTTCTCTCTTACCAACACTTTTAAAAACTCTCCTTAGAATTACTGAGCGGGAGCCCGTTCAGCATATTCAATCTGAGCTTTTAACATTTTCATTAAGGAGAAAAAAACATGCCATGTAATGGATCTAAAAGCTACTGAACACATTTATGAGACTTACATGAAGAGAACAGATAAAAGAACATAAGAGGTGAACACTCCATATACAGTATAATAATAATTTATTAGTTACACAGGACTGACATTTCAGCCTCCCCAAGGCCTTTCTCAAAGTGTGTAAATATATGTAATTTCTTACCACTTGACAGAGCTCTGTTAATACCTACATTGTTGGAGGTTCAGTCTCAACCCCCTTTCATATTGGCACAACATACACTAGGGAGGCCAGTTAACATTCCATTATTATGCATTTGAAATGTATGAGTGCCAGACTGGGATGCCAGAGGCCCATCAAAAACTCTACAAACTATACTTACTCCTACTCTCACTCAGTTTCTTTCACTATTCTCCTAGTCCCTTTTCTGTACATAATATAATCTACACTTTCATCTATTTCACCTTTTGTTTTCATACAGAAATAGGGAATGGCCATGTTACATGTTAAATTGTTAGAAGCAGAAGGGCCTGCTGACTCCGGGGCCCACTGGGAGCGTTCTTGGTATCCCAGAATCCTTTAATTTCGTAACATTTAAAACAGAAGTAGCAGCATGGCAATTAAATTTCCTTGTGGCCAACAACTGGGCATGGGCCCCAGTAGAACAGGAGCGACTGGGCTCTCTCCCAATTACAGTAATTACTGTTTGAAATTATTATTATATATTTGTATTTACATCAAAGATATACAACATTCATTCCTCCAGTTATTGTTGGTCTACAGCAGATTTCCTACTGGGGGAGTTGTGACTATTGGTTGAGGTGAAAATTATTTTTCTTACAGAAATAAGTTAACATTAAACTAAAACTATAGCATAAGGCAAATACTAAGGTTCAGTGGCGTAACTACCAGGGGTGCAGAGGGTGCAATTGCACCAGGGCCCCCATCCCCTTGGGGCCCATCAGACCCACAATAATGGTTATGGTATGTGATTATCTAGGGGGAAAATTTACAGCATACATGCTATCAACACTCCAGCATGGGAATTATAGAGGTAAGGCCCTGGCAGGGGGGCCCAGATGCCTATCCTGTACCGGGGCCCACCAGGGAGTAGTTATGCCACTGCTAAGGTTTTTAGTATTTCTTAGGCTAAACAGGGAAATTGAAGTTACTCCATATTTGGTTCTTGCAAGGCATATAATTAGATTTCCAGAGCACAGAACGCCCCTCCCATCACATAATAGATTTCTGTTTACCTGAATTCTTGTAATCTGGCTGTGCGGTACCGTTTGTCCCAAGTACATTTTTTTGTCTACAAAGATATGTTCTGTATACCAAAATATACCTGCCTGGAAAGAACCAAATATGGAGTAGCTTTGGTCTCCCTGTATAGCTCAAAAACTAACAAAAACCACTAGTGATGGGCGAATTAGTTCACCAGGGGCGAATTCGTGGTGAATTCCCGCGATTCACCGCTGGCGAATAAATTCGCGAAACGCCATCGAAGTTTCACCTGGCGAAAATTCGCCGAAAAAACGAGTCGCGCGTCGTTTTTGAAACACAACACGTCAAAAAGCGTGCCGCGAATCTTTCGCCAATTCGCAAATTTCTTTGAAAATTCACAAATTTTTTAGGCGAAGCGAAACTGGGGAGATTCGCCATCACTAAAAACCACACACGCATAAAATATGTCCAGCACAATCCCTCTTGGGTTACCTTAGTCTTTGATAGTTTTAATAGCCATGACTGACATTTGGCAATGTTTCCATTTTCCAAAGTCAGTACAGAAATATTAGAAAAGTGGCATTGCCCAAGCAAATAAGTCTGCTCTGAATAACAGTCAGATATTCTAGCATTTGTCTGCCCAGCTGCACTCATCCATTTGTTTAGGCCCATGGCATACTGTATACTCTCTGATGGCACTGTGAAAGAGAGCATGACAAAAACTAATGAGACTCATTCTAGGAACATTCGGGTGTATAATGTGTTTACTGAGGAACCCGCCTCAGCTCAGTGCCGTCCATAAATTCTGCACATGAAGATGCACTAAGCCCTGCATTATTAGTTTTCTTCCGCATCCATCCATATAAATCCTGAATTTGCCCCACATTTTCTACAAGAGCAGCTCTTGTCATGCTTAGACTTTCCCTCATTTGCGGAATCAGAGCCTGACTATACAGAGTCACTTGAAGGAATAATCCTCTTCACCTTGAAAGGAAACAACACTCTCTTCTTATTTCTGCCTCATCAAACAGGGTCCAATCATGCTCTTAGTGGTTTTGCCTGATAATGTTGCTAGTAGGGCAGCACAAGTATCCATAATCTGCCACAATCCTCCCACCACCCCACATCTCCTATCTCAGGGCGCTGGAGCGTTAACGCACAACAAACAAGTTTCGCTAAATGATCAACTCCGACTTCCACCAGAGGAAAATATTCTTTGTGAGTTATTTTCCCTGTAACCTGAAGCTGGCACAGGAGGAGCATTAATATCCCTGAGATGCTGTGATTTTATCCCAGTGAGAAATGAAAGACCTGAAATTCCCCAGCAGGTTAAGCCACTGATAAATTATTATAGGCTATTCCTTCCCAGCTAAGATAACAAGCGGCAGGTCTGAATGCAATGAGTCCTGTGTGCAGAGATATGCCTGGGAAGCCTTCTGCTTGTGTGCGCCTGAATACGGATGCGTAATTATGTTGTATGCCAGAGTAAAGCAAAAGGATTTATTTAGAGCCTGCATATAAAATATGTATTGCGTATGAGTAATGTAGCAGCAGGTTGGCTGCGGTGTATGTTGCAAATATGCAATTCATTTTGGAAAGGAACAATACTGCCAAATCTGCAGGGATGCTTGCAAGGAAGGGAATTTGGGGCCCCAGCACCACAGAGAAAAGAATATGTAGATAACAGACAGGTATGATATTTATTACCCAGCATGTGGTTGTTTTAAGTAATTTGGAGCATCAAGATTTAAAGATAGCAGAAAGCATGTAAACATTAAATAAGACTGAGGATGGAATTGCCATCAACTTGGATTCATGGTGGCTTAGATACCATCAAGTGCAAGGTACTGGAGTTCATATATCACATGCAATGCAATAAAATCTACCCTGTCCTGCGAATAGGGCAGAGGCCTGCATTGTCCCAATGAATACAGCTCTTCACTACAGCACTGTATTCATGGAGCTCTGTTGTATACCACTTTAAACTACTGCCTATTTTGCACATCAGTCAATTAATTTTAGGTGGGACTCAGGCCACAGTGGAGCTCTGCACATAGGCCAGGCACTACTAAGGAAAGGCCTGTTAATGGCTGCTGTAAGATTTCATAGACAGTCACTATTAATGAGCCAGTGGGGGGGCTTTTTGGGCCTTTGTGTACTTGAAATGCCAGGGCCTGTTTTTCAGTATAAGTTCAGGCCTGCTGCCTTACACCCAATGGCTCTGTGCACCTAGCATTAGATTCCCAATTTACCACTAGGTGCAGAAAGTAGGGATGCACGGAATCCATTATTTTGGATTCGGCTGAACCCCCGAATCCTTCCCGAGAGATTCGGCCGAATACCGAACCGAATCCGAACCCTAACTTGCTAATGCAAATTAGGGGTGGGAAGGAGAAAACATTTTTTACTTCCTTGTTTTGTGCCAAAAAGTCACGTGATTTCCCGCCCAGGCCCTAATTTGCATATGCAAATTAGGATTCGTATTCGGTTCGGCCAGGCAGCAGGATTCGGCCTTTTTCAGCAGGATTCGGTTTCGGCCGAATCCTGCTGCCTGGCCGAATCCCGAACCGAATCCTCGATTCGGTGCATCCCTAGCTGAAAGCAGCCAAACTCCAGAGGCAAGTTCCTTTTAAGAGGTGCATTTTGTGCCTCTTAATGACCCCTACCAACTTTCCTAGAGAAAAAGGTGAAATTGCTTGCTTAAACAGGGCTCTTTGGGAAATGACAATACTGTATTTTGGATATTTCCAGATAACAGGATTCTGGATAATAGACTGACTTTACAAAAAACCTTTACAAATAATTTATATAACGGTTATAGACCAGGGTTTCCAGCATGCAGCCTCCTAATTGTTGCTAAATTGAAGTCCAAATATTCTTTTATACCTTGTACTTGATGGTATCTAAGCCAGCATAAATCCATGTTGATGGCAAATCCATCCTCAATCTTCCTTGATTTGGGGGCCTTGGAGATTCTGCCCCTTAGGTTCAAGCCAGACGGGAAGATTCAGGGAGATCGTCGCCTGGCGACAAATCTCCCCGAACCGCTTCCCCCTGCCTTCCAGTGACTTAAATGAATAATCTCCTACGCCTATTCACACGCCGCACTGTGCTTTCCCGAAATTGCCTAAGCAGGCAACTTCGAGTGACTTTGGAAAAGCCAGCGCCGCGTGTGAATAGGCGCAGGCGATTATTCATTGAAGACCCTGGAAGGCAGGCGGAAGCGGGTCGGGGAGATTTGTCGGCCCAAAGAAGAGGCGATTAGT
Organism: Xenopus borealis; assembly: GCA_024363595.1. Taxonomy (NCBI): domain Eukaryota; kingdom Metazoa; phylum Chordata; class Amphibia; order Anura; family Pipidae; genus Xenopus; species Xenopus borealis. The sequence goes on along the minus strand of CM044434.1, from coordinate 23,729,411 downwards.
CGCCAGGCAACAAATCTCCTCGAATCTTCCCATCTGGCCTAACCCTTAACTGTAGCCCTTGATTATGTATGTTTTTGGATAAGCCAGGTAAGGAACCTAAAAGATAAGGAAAAGAAGGGTTGTGAAGGTTGCAGAGAAAGAAATGAGCTTTATCCTGATAATACAGCAGAATGCATGGTTAGCTCCTCCCTGCTTTGGTGTCACAAGATAAATATAAAAAGAAAAGAGTGAAGATCATGTCAGGGGAACCTCAAAGTTGCATCAGCCATAATGTGCAGTCACACTCAGCAATTTAGAAATCAAAGGCATCATCTTCAAACAAAGACATAATGTCATTTTAGTGAAAAACAACCCAAGTGATGTTTATAAGTTTGGCAGCATCAGAAGCAAAACTGCTAAAAAAAATGAAAATCTAACAGAAGCCAATGAACTGAGGATGTGATTCCAGCGCTGTTTGAAAGTTCCCAGATATGGAAGGATCGTGACAATTGAAATAATAATCTTATGGCCTAGGCTTTAAACTTAACTGCCAGGCTGTGTGTTGCCTAGTAATGTGGGTTTTTTCTCCATTCATTTGAAGGCAATGCATTAACATTGCTGGTAGTTTTTTAAGCCATATGATTTTTTTTCTCATTTTTCTCTTAGATACACCCTTGCAAAGTTGGAGGAAGGGATCAGATGTGGCTGAATTGTAACTCAGATGTGGCTGAATTTTACTCACAGTGTTAAACACAATAATGAGTTCCAGGGGTTCTTGAACCAAATTATTTAATAACAGTTACAGCAGAAATCTCTCAGTATATTCAATATATCAGATACTGTACATTGGCACACATGCACCAAGCTTTCTAGGGGTTACTCACGCACCATTAATATTGTATTACACACAGAAGTCTTTGATAGTGATGGGCGAATTTATTCGCCAGGGGCGAATTCCCATGACTGGGAACTGCCACCACACAACAGTGGAGCACAGATTGTTCTTTATAGCTACACTGCCAATCTAACACTTCTTAAGCATCCTACACTATCTATACATTGTTCACGGTCCCTTCGCTGACTTCACTAAGGGTCCTCATTGCCTTACGGTGCTAAGACTCTTCTTACTGGGGCCTTATGATCCAGGCAACCCCATAAACAGGGGGACTCTGCAGAGGAACTACTCACACTACTCCTGGGCCATTGGAAACCCATTACTATGCATTCCATAGGTTAAAGATACTGGAACATTATGAACTATGTAAATGCATAGTTCAGAATTTTAAGTTCTGAATTATGTATATCCACATTAATGCCAATGTAAGTAGGACAATATCCTAAAAATCGGTTTTATCTGTACAGGTATGGGATCTGTTATCTGGAAACCCATTATCTAGAAATCTCCGAATTACAGAAGACTCCATTATAATTAAACAATCCAGATTTTTTGAAATTATTTCCCCTTTCTCTGTAATCAAATAACAGTACCTTGTGCTTGACCCAAACTAGTCCTTATTGGAAGCAAAAACTGCTTATTGTGTTTATTTAAGGTTTACATGATTTTCTAGTAGACACAAGGGAGGAAGATCCAAATTAAGGAAAGATCCATAATCTGGAAAACCCAAGGTCCCAAGCATTCTGGATATCCGGTCCCATACCTGTACCTAAATACAAGAACGGGTTTCATCTGTACTTGTGCTGCATGGATAAGTTTACATCCTAGCAGTCATAATTGTATCTACTTCCTTCATGAACTCAAGTTGGGTTTATTGCGTTCCCTGCATTCTATTAACTGTGCTTTTTACCTCATACAGCCTTAGGTGCTTAACTTGGGCCCTAACCAGAAATGCATTGGAATCACCACCCCTCCTGTGGCCTCAGTACATACCACTGCCACCAAAATACCAATCACAACCAGTTTCTTAATCACTTGCCCTTTATCAAAAATACTGATCCTGGAATATACGTATGTTGGCTCCTTCTTCTGGATTAATTTTCTGATATACTAGGGAGAAACCGTTATCATCATCATCATTTATTTATATAGCGCCAACAGGATTCGCAGTGCTTTACCTTAGTTATAACAAACAGGGAAAATATAATGGATAACAATCAAGGGTTTACAGAATACAATAGGATTAGAGGGCCCTACAGAATAGACTTTACAAACTAAAGGTTAGGATACAATTGAGGCATTAGGGTTTCAGACACAATTTTGGGATTTATGATACAGTAGTGATTGATTAATTAAGGTACATTGAATAAGCTTCTTTAAACAGGTGGGTCTTTAAGGGAGTTTGAAAGTTTGGAAAGAAGAAGAAAGCCTGACAGCTCGAGGCAGAGAGTTCCAGAGAAAAGCAGAAGCCCGAGAGAAGTC
>CM044434.1:23637553-23653608 GCA_024363595.1 Xenopus borealis | reverse complement strand
AGCAGTTATGGACCGTCTGACAATTCCTATCCACAGCAGTAAATGAAGGGAGAATTTGTCAGGTTTCTTATAAAAACGGTACACATTTTTTTAAGTATCTTGGAGATAGTTTTCTTTTTCATTAAAGAATGTTTTGGCTTTACATGCCCTTTAAACAGGTTGTTCGCCTTCAAACAACTAGTTGTTTCCAGATAATTCACCAGAAATAATGACATTTTCCAATTACTTTCTATTTTCTATGTGTGACCGTTTTTCTAATATTTTTCATATTCTAAATCAGCTCGGGGGGGGGGGGTTGCCAGCCCTGTAAACTGTTCTAAATTGATACATTTAGTTGATATGTCAGATTTCAAAACTAAATATAAATCTGTTTGATCTTCTGAGAAATGGGTTTCAGTGCAGAATTCTGCTGTGTTTTGAAAAAAAAAAAAGTTTTTTTTCCCATGACAGACATGAATCCTTTAATATCTTGAAATTAAAAATAAATAAATATTGAATGTACATTTCAAAAGTGCTTAGACTAGCACTCTCGTCAATTTTACATTCTTTTATTTTAAAGGAGTAGTGATCCTTTAAGCTGTGAGATTCCTTTAAATTCAGCCAGTTTTGTTTGCTTCATAGATCTTTGATTATGCTAAATATTATTAGAGCAAACATTCAACATTTACTTCCATAAAAACAAGCCAATAAACACGTCTGGGCTGCTTTGTAGATAGGGTGCGAATAACCTTAAAAGCAATTTTATTTACTGCATATAATGGCCTGCGGTACTGACATTTTTGAACATTTGCTCAGCATTTTATGGAATAGCTATGTCTAACAATAGCACTGCATTTTTTTTGTATTACATTTTTTTTACGTACTTTGTCAGCTTGAAAAAGGACCGGGAGGTCCAAAACGTTGCCGTGCCAGATGTAAAATAAAGTCCGTTTTATCACTTCATGGGAGTGCTGCAGTTTTCTTTGCATTTACATTTTAAACCCAGGAAGATAATTCTGCCCAGGCCATACAATATGCTGTTTGTAATTCATTTCTAAACCCGCCAATCCCTACATTGTAGCGCTCACTGGTAATGGACATAATAGATAATTATTCAGAGCCGCTCAGGGCCTCTCATAAATAACCAAGAACTCCTGCAGTCTACTGTTAGGTATTAATTATTCTAATTCTGTCATCCTCTCACATATAAATTAACTTCTTTTTTTTATTAATTATCCCAGTTGGCTTCCTCAGCTCTCAGTACGCGCAGAGCCTTTTGTGTTCTTTCCATGTGATCCCTCCATCAATATCTCTCCTTCTCTCTCTTGTGCTTTTCAGCGGCAGAGTCTCTAGTGTGGCACACAAAAGGGGGCACAAAGCAGCCCTACTGTGTCAATGATTTGTACGGCACAGTGACCTTCAGCTGCCCTCCATATGCCCACCGCAGCGGGCATAATCATTTACAAAGACGTAGCTCCACAAATTGTCAGTCACCGGCTTTAGCTCTGTGAGGGGAAGAATGATCCACTTATCTAGTCCTTGGGAAAAGCAAATGAACAAATTGCTTTTAATTCATCCTTTCTCATCCTTGTTAAATCTTCCACTTCTCCTACTGCATTCAAATATTTTTTCTCTCTGTCCTTTTGAAAATAAAATGTTACCCATGAAAGAACCCTGCTGTTATATAATAGGCAGGGGACCTGGGAATTAATGTATGTACCTGTAATGATATCAGCAGTGGAAACATTTGAGGAAACAAACCTTGATTACTCTTCCAAAGAACAGATATGGGATAATTTGGTTCTCCATACCTTAAGTCTACTAGAAAACCATGTAACATTAAACAATCATGCAACATTAAATGAACTCAAGAGGCTGGTTCTGCTTTCAATAAGTTTAGGATCAAGTACAAATTAGTGTTTTATTATTACAGAGAAACAGGAAATCATTTTTAAAGATCTGAATTATTTATTATAATGGAGTCCATGGGAGACGGCCTAACCCAGGACGTTAGCTGGGGAGTTTCATGCGCCAATTCCAATCAGCAAGAGGGGAACACAGTGTGCAAAATGCTAAACAATGTTTGATTGCAACCCCTTATATATATATATGTGTGTGTGTGTAAACAAGGTAATACATCTGGGGAATTTTTTTAAATGCCTCTCAAAATCATTCTTCTGGCTGAAGATATCCTGCAAAATAGCCAATGACACCATAATCAATATCCTTTAGCCTACCAAAAGGATATCCTCTAGAGCAGGGGTCCCCAACCTTTTTTTACTCGTGAGCCACATTCAAATGTAAAAAGGGTTGAGGATCAACATTAGGGTTGCCACCTGGCCGGTATTTTACCAGCAACCCTAATCAACAAACGCATAAAGTCCCTTGGGTACCAAATAAGGGCTGAGATTTGCCCTTTAGTAGCCCCTATGTGGTGTGGCAGTCCACAGGGTGCTCTATTTGTCAGAACATCTGGTTTTTATGTAACCAAATCTTGCCTCCAAGCCATGAATTCAAAAATAAGCCCCTGCTTTGTGGTCACTAAGAGCAACATCTAAGGGGTTGGTGTGTGGGGGTGTGGAGCTGTGGAGCTGTGGGGCAGCCAGAAGGGTGAGAACTACTAAACCCTCTTGCAGATACTGTACACCTGAAAGCTCATCTTGAAGGTCAGTTACAGTGACATATCCTTGGAACTGTGACCAACAAATCTACAACATTGCTATTACCTAAGGAAGGCTCAACCAAAGGTCAAACCTCTAGATGGGACTTGATTAGGTATGTAGAGGGGGAGGTTGGCAGGGATTTGTAGGAGTTATATAGTAGTTAGCACCCAGAAGGTGGCAGACCTGGTGGGCACCAACCACCACAATCTAGCACTGGCTTCTACAGCCAGTTCCCATATAACTGTAGGGATCTATAGGAGTTAAATCCCTACCTTCCTAGTTGTCAGGGAAAGCCTGTGTAGCTATTTAAGTATTTGCATGCCTGCAGTTATTGGCCAGGTGGTGCTGTGACCACATCCTGCCTTACACTGTATAGTGCTGGGAAGGGAGGGGCAGCTTCCTCTTTGGCCTCTGGATGCTGATCCAGCAGGGTGTGCCCAGGGGGGACCTGGGCACAGAAAGGCCTTGGCTCTGAAGAGGTAACCCCAAAGGGACTGGACACCTTTGGTGGGTAAGTTGAGGGTTAGTGAGAACAGGGTAGCTCTGTATGAGTCTCTTTAGGAGAGAAAGGCAGAGAGAGCAAGTGTGGCATGAGCAACTCAGCTCCAACTAGGATTTGCAGGAGGGAGTAGCTTCCCACAGGTTTTGAAATAAATTGAGTGAAGGGACCTCAGTGAGGAGGGAGTGCAGGGTAGAGGCTGCTTCCTGGGACATTTCAGGAGGGAATGGGTGTCATGATGTGCTGCAATGATCTATTAGAGTCTGTTCCTCAGCTGACGCTGTTACCTGTTCTGAATAAGATGTGATTGATTGTTAACCCTATTAAACATGTGAGTAAACCTGGGGACATTGTCTTCTGACTAATAATAAAAGTTTGTTTGAGTTTGCACCAAGAACCTCCTGGAGCCCATCCTTTTTGTAAGTTGCACGCACAGTGTCTGGGTGTTGTAGTTGCACTACACCGTAGAGGGAATGCTTCCACTTAGCGAAGGCTCAGGATCCTAAAGTGAGAGTCCAATGTAACCCATGCTCATACCAATAGCTGGACATTTTAACTATCTGTGGTCTGGATAGCCCAGATTAGCGTTACATAACATTAGCCAAAATGTTCTACTTGGGCACCTGTGGGACTACAAAAGATGACCAAGATAAAACAGATAGGGTTTCCACCTGTCTGGTATTGTACCAGCCTGGCCAGTAAAAATAATGCTTGATGCCAAAAGGACACAAAGATAAAAATATAGGAAGGCCTGTATTTTTTGCAGAAAAAGTGACAACCCCTTTTAACAGAGGTTGGGATGCCATCATTCTACAGATAGTGTGCCTGAAGTTTTCTCTCCTCTCCTTTGCTAAAGTTGCAAATAATTAGCCTAATTTGATGTAGGTTTTTACCAAAAATGTAGTGATTTATCATAGAATTCCAGGATAACTGGGCCAATCACAGCAACGTATGAATGGCATTCAATTGTGCAGAATGTAACTCAGGTGGGGGGGAACATGGTCATATAGTTTCATATAATTTCTTGAGAATCAAAAAAACAAATCTTAGTCAGGCACAATGGGCCACAGGAGCCCAGCACTTACTGTCTAATCAAGGGAAGGTATAAACTACAGCGCTCCCTTGTACCTTACAATAATAGGCCTAACAGGAATATTGAGGTTAAATGCAAGATAACAGGTGGTGCAACCGCTAACTGTATAGTTTCACCTAGCAATGCATCTGCTAACGAAAAATAAATCCTCAACTGTGGCCTGTTAACCCTCAATTTAACCTCAATGTAAATGTGGAGAATTTTAATTAAACTTCCCAACCCTTTCAGCCCAAATAATCTTTAATAGCTGCTCCACGCATGCAGTGATGCTTCCGGGGGGATTGATCTGACCGTGCACAGTATAAACCTGGTTTCAATATATAAGCAAATCCATCTTAATCTGATCAATTCCTGCCATTGGCAAAGTGATTGTGAGAGATTTACCTGATCCATAGTCATGCTCGCTACATCCCCAGATGGAATTTACTTCCCTACAGCTCAGACACTAATTACAAGAGCCAGGCCTGAGCATCACGTTCCCTGGGGTGTCCTTTGCAGCACTGACCACAAAGAGAGCAGCTTCACAATCAATTTGCTGAGTGATGGAACTATCCCAGAAGTGCAACGTGCCACTGTGTTTCACTCTGCCCACAAACTGTGTATATAGCCTTGTACCACTATATCTGGATCTAATAAGGATAACAAGAACAGATTGATTGTTCTGTCTCTTGTACCAGAATCCATGCCACTTTAGAAATGGCTTTACTTGTATGATCCATTCCCAGCAAAGACTCTACATAATAACAATAGACATGTGGACACATACATGACCATTCTAACGTATAGCAAGTGCAACAAATGGAAAGTTGGACATATGGATGGGTGGATAGATAGAGATATATGGTGGACAAATAAATAGATAATATATAGTTAGATAATAGATGCATGAATGGATGGATAGCTAGAGAGATAGATAGACAGACAGATGAATTGATAGACTGATAGATGATGGATGGATGTATGGATACATAGATGATGGATTGATAGATGGTCGGATAGATAAACAGATAGATGATGGATTGATTGATAGATAGATTGATAAATGATGGATGGATATATGGATTGCGTCCATTTAGTCTCCTGTGATCAAAAGTGCATCTAAACATGTCAGTAATTCCAAGGTTATCATAGCAGCAACAGTGGAATTGTCTGGTAATGGAATATTCCAGACACAGCACTAGAACAAAGAACCCCCTCACCAAGTTCAAGCCAAGTACAGAAGCACAAAAATAGGTATTCCTCTTTGTCATGCAACATTTACAAGGAACAATTTTAGTATAGCCTTTAAAAAGCCTTTGAAAAACATTGGCCAAGTTCTGATACATGTGGTTCTCCACCAACAAGAAGAACCTATTCATTTATAGCAAATATCCTTTCAGGCCTACATCTAGGAAAACACTATCCTAAGGACAATAGTGTAATCTGGTCTAGTGCTGCCTTAGGTAAGGGACCTGTGAGTGCCCCTCTGCATGACATCATCGGCCACTAGAGGGACATCCCACCTGCTGCTGGATTTGATAGGAAAGTGTCCAGAAAGTGTCCAGAACCTGAAAGTCTTTGTTTTTTTTACCATATAGGCATCTGAGGGTCGTCCCCTTAAAGCTGCTGCCCTTGGCACAGATCTTCAAGTGCCTATATTGTAACTATGCCTTTGAATGATCAGACACGAATCAACATTTTTTCACCTACAGTGCAGCATCTTTGACCTCAGTTTTAGTGTCGTTGGGGCCATGAAGCCAACCTACTGTTGAAGGAGTCCTGGAATGAGTAGCACATTCAGGGTGGCAGTAACTCCAGGGTTCCCCAGAGTCAACAGGTGCATGTGTGCATGATGCAGCAATAGAGGCAGGATGAATCCAATGCACTTATTACAACATGCTAAAAAGTTATCCACTGCAGTAAAAAAAAAATATTTTACATTTTTAAGGGGACCAGAAAAAAATAGTGTAAAATCCAGGAAAAGTTTCACTGTATTAGAAATAGTGGGCCAACAACCCTCTATATACTCAACCCAAGAGTAAAGCCAGCCATACACAGGCCAATAAAAGCTGACCCTTCAATTCGGCAGCTTATTGGCCTTTGTATGAGTGCCTCCCAACAGTCACATTGGCATGTTGACTTGGTCCTCTCCCAGTGGGTCTACTTGGATCCCCATTATGATTCAATCATTGGTGCAGGGTCCAATGGATCAGATCACCCAGATTTGGCCCATTGTGTTGGAGTCCAAATTGGTTAAAGAACTGTTTGTCTGGCCAAGAAAGAAAAGACTAGGAATAGCAGAAAGCCATCCAAGAGGGACAGAAAGAACATAATGGATTTTCCCATAGAACTATATGTTGCATGCACGGACTCCCCTACATGCCATCCCATAATCACCCACCTTTTTAATAATGAAATGTAATTATAAGGCTGGGTAATTGACACTTGTATCATTTAAAAGTTCAGAGGTTTGGTTGTAACCTTTAGCCTCCTCAAACTCCTAGTTAAATCTATTACTGTCATCTCTATGCAAAAGAGCTGTAAAAAAAACATTTATCTCACCATAAAACCCGTGAGGCCGTTCTACATGTACAAGTCCTGTCATGAAAACAGACAGTGCCAGAAATGACACTTTCCCCATGGAAGCAAAGAGCGCAATGGCAAGGCTTTACACGTTACATTACACTTGGTTTTTTGGTCACATGGAAATCACATCATTTTAATGGTGGTATCTCTTTAATTTAATTTCATTATGCCCGGTACCCTCCCTTCAGCTCAGTTATTCCTGTTACCTACAGGCCTATTAGGGAAGGAGTATTTTTAATGATACCATAGAAAGTATTCACAGTTTCTATCTCATCTAACTAGGGATGCACCAAATACACTATTTTGGATTCGGCCGAACCTCAGAATCCGTCGAGAAAGATTCGGCAGAATACCGAACCAAATCCGAACCCTAATTTGCATATGCAAATTAGGGGTGAGAAGGGGAAAGCATTTTTTATTTCCTTGTTCTGTGACAAAAAGTCATGCAATTTCCCTCCCCGCCCCAAGTTGCAAAAGCAAATTAGAGTTTGGATTCGGTTCGGCTGGGCAGAAGGATTCGGACGAATCTGAAACCATGCTGAAAAAGGCAGAATCCTGGCCAAATCCTGAATTCGGTGCATCCCTACATCTTATACTTTCAGTTGAAACTTCCCCTGTCTTTATGCTTTATACCATGAATGGCAAGTACAATTTATAGGGAAAAAAATGAATGTTTACAGAAAGTCTTTTTCTCATTTGGTATCATTTCCCAGCTGCCACTTGCGGATCTCAGCAGGTCCTAATTTAGTCCCCACACTTCCTCACAATGAGACTGGCGCTGCGCATCTCACTTATCATTATACCTAACAATATATCTATTTTAAGCCTCTTTAGTGATATGAGTGAGTACAACAACAGCTTCCCAGGGGGCCCTGCATGTGTATTTTTCAAGGAAAGATACAATTTCAACACTTTGTAGCTGGGTTTTTTTTTGGCTCTAGATCAGGCCATTTGGTAGAGATGACAAGCAGGTTTCAGAAAACAAGAAAAACTTCTTTCTGTAAAGACTAAGTCTGACCAATGGAATTATAACCTCTAGCAGATTTGTACTACCCAGGTGCAAATTTGCCTAGTGTTTATAAATGAGCCCCACGTGCCCATGACCTGGGCAGTGACCCCTCAATGTATGACCTGCAAAATTCTTGCTAGTGCTAGACAGCGTCATATTGGCCCATTGGGATCCCAGGAAAATTCCTACTGGGCCCAGGTGCCCATGGGCCCTCTTGCTCACCCAACTATTTGCTTGAATGATGGGACTGGGCCTTGTGGGCCCTGTCGACCCAGACCCGCTCCACACAGCTGGCTTCTTTCCTGACCTCCCAGGAAGCAGGGAGCGGGAAAGGGGGTGGCAGAGGGGAATTTGCAGCTGAGGAGGAGGGCCCTTGGGAAGGTTTAAGGGCCCTGATGTGGAAGCCCCAGTAGGCCCAGACCCCTCTTAGTCCAACACTGTTACCTTGAATGACAATACCATGGCCATTCTACATTTCTATATGAGAACAAGGATAAATGGCAGAGATGAGCGTAAGTAAGGAGAAGCTATTGAGACAGTGATGAAACTGAGTGTAAAGAGAATAACGTATCATTTGAGAAGCGAGCCTGGCACCATAGTACTGGATTGTCTTTCACAGTATCCTTAAAGCTGTTCAAATAATTATGGCTATGGTTTTCTATAGTATCTAAATGTGAAATTAAAAGGAGCCATACATAGACCAACCCCATACAGAATCCATCTCAATGGACTGCTGCCTGATAATAAGATGGGCCATACCTTTCTATTGTTCCCCCCCCTGAACGAATGGAAAAGCAGCTGCAGCACCTCTTTAATTTGTTGTCAATGCACCTTGTGCTGACAATTATGATGCACCAGCAAATTACATTTTCAAAGCTGCCTGATTTAAAACCAAAATATCCATATTATATAGATAGTGGTCGGAATAACCAGGTCACCATACAAGTACAGAAAAACATACTAAACGTTTATTGGTGCCTGTCAGGTCTCCCCCAGCTCCCTGTAATACAATGACTTTGTGTACAGACAACATAGTCAGTGGCACAGCCATACTGATTGTCTTTCTCTTTCAATTCCAAACACAGGAAAACAGGTCTTCTTGTCTTGGCAAAATCTGGGAATGAAGAGTATGAGAAAGTCTGCAAGAACATGTCAGAGAATCAGATCCCATGGGAGAATCTGAGTCCAGCTGAAATGAAGATCAGGTATCCTGGGCTGTTCTTGAAACCAGGGGAAGTTGCCTGTTGTGACGTCAATGGTGGAGTTCTATACGCAGACAAGGCTCTGAGAGCTTTACAGGTAACTGAGTCTTTGGGCTTGGGTATAATACAAGCAACCATGCTAGGTTCATAACCCCAAACACTGTGTCCATGGGGGCTCACCATCAATGTACCCAGGAACCCATGGAACATACAGTACAGCTCTATTTGCCACCCAGGATTCTGTGCAGCCCACAGCCATGGCATAATTATAATTTATGTGTAAAATTACAAGCTACCTGGAGCCTTTCACCTAATTTCCTATAGAAAGTGAGTGCCCACAGGATTACAGCCTATCTCAGTAATGATTGGAACTTAATTTTAGTGGGATGCAAGGCATCAAGTGGGTAATGAAGGGTACCCAGGACTGTGGGGAGGTGGTGAGAGAAGAGGGAATCCTGGAACTGGCTACATGCAGGGAAGGATTGGATGTTACAAATTCAAAAGAGCACCCACACAGCTGCCAAGACCAGTGTCAAGGGTCATGGACTCTTCAGAGCACAGCCCCCAATCCTCAAGGGCACATACAACAAATTCCAAAAAAGTTTTAACTCCAAAGATCTCCGGTTCAAATGTTAAAAAATTTCAATATTTATTCATTATATGTCAATAAAAAATACATACAGACCCATTGATCCTCCGCCTTACGCGTTTCGTACCCCCTGGTACTTAATCATAGGCTTCTATGGATGGATGTTGGCACTAAGGGAGGGCTGTTATAAAAAGGGGAAGCTGCTGACCTTCCTCCTCTTGCGACGTCACAGGCACCTGGAGCGCTGTGCAGGCTGACAGCTTGTCTGGTCTCCCCTAATGGCGGCCAATCATTCCACACACTCCACCCGTTGCACTGCTAGTGCATTCATTTGTTAATACAATTTCAATGGACTGGTTTACATATTGTTTAAAATGTGTTCTATAACAAATATTATTATTGTCACAGCTCTTGCCAGGTAATTCTTTTTGGTCCTTACCATTTGGGTATGGCCTGTAGGTTTTTCCTTTTCATGTGTTTTATTTTAAATGTTAGCTAGTTCTGCTGCAATTAAGGTTGTTACAGACAATCGACTGCCTCCCCATAGTCTGGCTATGAGGTTACAAAACTATTTTAATATATTAGTGAAATAATTACTGGAGAGTCAGGCTTTTTTTATTTTTACATTTTACATGTAATTGTTATGGATCACAAGCTGATCCTAAGAATATCTATTCCTGTCCAAATTAGATTATAGGTCTAGACCGGAAGAATCACACTGACACAGGGCGTTCAGTATAGAAATGCTTCTTCTGCTTTATTGTGTACGTGCAAAGCTTTTTATATTGGTTGGGTAAGGGTTAAGCAAAGCTGTGTATGAAACACACCACAGTCCTTGAGGCACTTGTGGTGATTGGTTGCATCCTTATATGGGCAATGTTATGTGCAGACTTCCTCAAGCTGTGTATGCAACAGAGATGTCTGGGAGCCTTGGCCTTGGCTATTACATCTAGTAACATCTTAAACAGTATGATAGCTGTTGAGCTAAAATAGAGGCAGAATAATTCCCCCTGCCAACCACCCACAAAAGGTAGATAGGGATCTACCAGTAGACCTTTAGCTGGTGACCAAGAGAGCTCAAGACACTGTCATCAAACAGCTTGTCTAAATGACTCTCCTATTTCATGCTTTTTATTCAGATATTTATTAGGTTGAGGTTACTTAAGAAATAATTGTTTGTTAAATACAGCAATATATATTTTCTCATAAATCAATAAAAGGCTCCTTCGTGCCCTAGTGAACTGCACTCTGCACCTTGCACCAGACACACTAAATGAAGGGCAACAGACACAAGGGGGTAGATTCATCAAAGAGTGAAGTTCCGCCACTAGAGGGAAATTACACAGCTCTCAATTCATTTCTATGGGATTTTTACAAGGCGTATTCATCAATGGGTGAAGTGAAAGTTGGCTGTGGAATTTCCCTCTAGTGGCAGAACTTCACTCTTAACTTCACTCTTTGATGAATCTCCCCCAAGGACACAAAGGGGTATATTTATCAAAGAGTGAAGTTAAGAGTGAAGTTCCGCCACTCTCCATTCATTTCTATGGGATTTTTTTAGGCGTATTCATCAAAGGGTGAACTTTCACTTCACCCATTGATGAATACACCTTGCAAAATCCCAATAGAAATGAGAGCAGTGGAATTTCCCTCTAGTGGTGGAACTTCACTCTTTGATGAATCTACCCCAAAGCAGTTTTGTAAGGTAGCACAGTAACATGCCTAGCACTTGCAACCACCCATTTTAAATAAGCATATATTATATAAAACAATCCGAGAAAAAGCTTCTGCAGGCAGAGAGAAGCTGATGTGCGCCCATCTGTTCCATTGTGTCTCTGCACTGACAGGCATGGCTTCAGCCTGTGCACAGACACTTGGACCAAATAGTGTGAAAATCCATACCTTGGATGTTGCTCTCCAACCCCTTGGATGTTGCTCCCAGTGGCCTCAAAGCAGGAGCTTATTTTTGAATTAATGGCTTAGAGGCAAGTTTTGGTTGTATAAAAAACAGATGTCCTGCCAAACATTCTCTCCTGTAGGCTGCCAGTCCATATAGGGGCTACCAAAAAGCCAATCAGAGCTCTTATTTGACATCCACATGGACTTTTTTATGCTTGTGTTGCTCTCCACCTCTTTTTTAAATCTAAATGTGGCTCACGAGCAAGAAAGGTTGGGGACCCCTGCTTTATGTCAATAGGTACAATTGTGTTCACTTTGGAATGGGAGGTAGGAAGGAGAAGGTGGCACTGAGTAACCTTTACAGAAGTGAAAAGAGCACATTTTGACTCAAGTACCTGCAATGAATGTGGTTTCCATGTGCAGCTGGCAGTGGGGACATGTGCACGAATAATAATTCAGTCATTAATAATTTGGTTATTAATGGTTATTTGGTTATTAATGAGCCCTTTGGTGTTAGCCCATTTGCTGACGTGGACGGAGTCAAGTACGTTTGATGTGCCCCACCAGCTGTGTTGTCACAATTGGAAACGATTTTCTCTTTACTTATTCTACAGATGCTTTTCAAACAAATGGGTGGAGAGATTCATGATGGAGAAAAGGTGATGCACATAAAGCCAGGGCCCGTGGTTACTGTGACAACTACTACAAGAATCTACGAGGCTTATGGGCTCATCATAACAGCAGGACCGTGGGCTCAAAAAGTTCTACGCCCCCTCGGCCTTCAACTCCCATTAAAGGTGAGGCACCTCAGATACAAAGTCCTATTCCAGTCTATGGGATATGCCAGATACAAAGTCCCATTCCAGTTTGTGCCAGTGGCAGTAGAAAACCACACTATATACATAATGATCATTTACCTTTTATATGTGATTTACAGTGAGATGCCTTGGAATAGCAGTACAGTTAAACACAGGGGAGATGTTTTCAGGGAATGGTGGCCTCTCGGAGACAACATACATCATTCCAATGTGCTCAAAGCTGTGCAGCCAACCTGCTGCCTAAATCACTCGCTGCTTTCGCTCTTATAGACCAGAGAGTCGTCCTGACAAATTCCTTTCATAAAGTCTACGCGGTGCAAGAATGTCAATTTTCAGCTATTTGTCAGCGCCTGTAGCCAGTTCAGAGTTTAACTCTTTTGTTGATTATTTTTTAAAACTGCCATTGTCCCATTGTATAAAGAGAAATAAATAACCAAGAACTGAGGTTTAATTGCCTTCAATATTACATAGGCTTTCCTGAAAATTGCAGATTTTCTATAAGGCAACTCCATTTTATGGCAGCCTGTGCAGCACAAAGGAGGATCAATAATAGCTAATAATGCAACACACAGAGCTTATTTTAATGAGCTGCACATACAACCTAGAAACACTCAACGTGGAAGCTCATCTCAAACAAACAAAAAAGATTGTGACCTCTTCCTCGACAGCATGTAATCCTGCAAAGCCCCCTCTCCCCAATCCCAGTGCGCTGCATTGGACTTCACATGAGCAAGGAGGGAAGATGTGACCAAACATTGGAATGTGGGTTCATGTCCCATTATCCGTCAGTAGAAAGTAAGCACACTGCCACACAAGGCTGCTATTGCTGATAAAACCTTGAATATAGTGTAGAAGACATACCTTGGAGTCCTGTGTGTGAATATTTTTGGCCTGTGTAGATAAATGGAGTGTCAAGTTGGAAATGGATCTGCCATCTGAAGGATCCATCTACTTCCCAGAAACCAGTAATCTGGGGACCAGAGGAAGCCTAAATCGGGTCTGAAACAGAGGAATCTCTGGCTCATTTGCCTAAACTTGTGTTGAAGGCTGGTTTGGGCTTAGCCACATGCAGGTGCACAGATTCTCTTGTAATGTTCTAGCTGAACAAGTGACTCCTCAACTCTGCCATGTGTTTCAGCACGAATGTGTGGGTTGTAATATATTCAGATTACATTTTAGTGTACATTCCAGGCAATTAGTCCCAATTATAAAGTACCATGACATTTAACATTAATGAATACAGGCTAATGGCTAGATTAGTTAGATGCGCGCCATGATGTGTTATGCAAATCATATAATTACCATATACGCAATAGCCGAGATATTGTTGAATTAAATTTGATGTCAATGCCTAGAAACATAAATACTGAACAGGTGGTGTATAAATAGCCTCTAGCTTATTCTCCCCCTCCAACAACTTTATTGCCCCTGACCGTTTACTTGTGTCTATTCATATCAAAAGAGCTAACTGAAATCAACCATTGCTTTGTGTACAGTATATACTGATGCTATTAGAGCTGATGCTGCTGAGAGAGTAAACCTTAAGCATAGGGCAGTATTTGGCATTTATAATACTATAATTCCTTATAATGGGAATAGAAATAGATAAATAAGAGATCAGAAGAGGAGAACATTAAGGATGTCAAGAAGAGAAGATGAAAAAATGAAGAAGAAAAGAGGGGTGATTACAGTATGGAGGAAATTATTTTGGTGAGCATGCCCCTCTGGCATGAGTTATATGACATTTTGCCAAGCAAACAAGTTTTTGCAGTTTACTACACAGCTATCCCACATTTGCACCCTCCATGCTATCAGTTTGCTATCACAAGCCCTGCAGCAACGAGGTGCCTATACAGATTGCCTGGATGCTGAGCAGCAAGTGTGATTTTTGGTTGTAGGATAGTGTGGGGGGGCGGGGGCAGTTCAGTAGCACCCCTGCTCTAGAGTCCTTTATGCAACCTGCATACTTACCTGCTTGGACCCGTTAACTGACCCACAAGTACCTTATCCACAGCCCACTGATCATCAAGAAACAGGAAGTTCTATCATTGTAAACTGGAAGTGACAACATTAAAAGTAGGCATGATCATAAAAAAGTAAAACTCACTATGGAGAAGACCTGCAACCCATAAAACCGCTGACCCACTCTATACCGGCACCTGAATCTTCTACCCGCAAACCAGCAGGTTACCTGCTTTTACCTGTTGCAGGACTCTACCCTGCTCCCCCAGTATTTAGACCACTGTCTGTAACCAGTCCGATCACTCACCCCATTTCTATTGATAACCCCAAAAGCTCCTAGTCATTTTTTTGTTGGGTATTACATGTTCAATGTTAGACTTACAGTCTGTATTTATTGGAGGCCCCATGGCACTTTCTATAACTAAGACTTTGTGTGTGCCAGATTGCCAGCTCCGGGTGGGCACCTGTTCTTTAGTGAAGCATCTAAAGGTGGCCATAAACGGTGAGATCGCCAAACGAGCAGATCTCTCATGGTCCAACGATCAGATCACAACGGAGGAGGTACGGGCGGTTGGATGGCAGGGCCGCATCACTGAACAGATGCAGCTGCAATCCGACGGGATTTTTAGTCCTGTCCCATCGACATCTGGCTGAAAATCGATTTGGTAAGCCCATTGGAGGGCACCAAGCACGGGCCGATAAGCTACTGATTCAGTCTGTCGGCAGCTTTTATAGGCCCGTGTATGGCCACCTTTAGTCCACTAAAAACTTGCCTTGAATAGATGCTACCAGAGCTCTCTTTGCCTCAATTTTTACTATTGTGATCCTAATCTTGTAAAAAGTGGTTGTGAAAATAATAACCTTTGCATGTTGTTTTAGGCTGACTGTAGTTATTATTTTGCATAATATGCTGACCCTAATTGAAAATGTGTCCTCAGACTGTGAGAATTAATGTATGTTACTGGAGAGAGAAGATTCCTGGCAAATCTGGGATCCTGCAGAGCCTTCCCTGCTTTTTGGGATTTAATCTGAATGGAGAGGAACATGAGGTGTATGGACTGCCCTCCCAGGAGTATCCAGGACTCATCAAGGTGGGTACAGTAAATAGATACTTTCAGAGTTTACAGTTGCCCAACAGATATTTCTTATATATGAGAATCCGATTCTGTTATTAGCACTATTACAGCAACGGTTTAGAACAATTACAGTGTGCGCCATGTGTTCTACAAGGATCCTTTCATACAAAATTATATATTTTTTCTCTTTGATTTCAATGGATTTTTCATTTTCAATGAAGATGGACGTTTTTATTTAACCTGGCTTAGTTGTCTAGTCATAGAACTGCATTTATGTTCAATACGTTCAACAATACTCTGTACTTTAGTCTTTAAGCATTGGAAGAAAGATTAGAACAAATAAAAACCTTGGATTTTCAGAGCATTTGAAAAATGCAAAAAAAAAAATAGGATTGTAGGAGCTCTCCAAGGCTAAGTATATATATATTTAAATACTGTTCTTGCCAAATTAACTACAAACATAGAGGAAAAGAAGGGGGAGTGATTAATGCACATTCACCTGTCTCATAAGTAATCCAGTATCTATGCAAGTGCATTTATATACAGAAACAGGGTTTTTAGCAGGCCAAGTTTTCACATGATTGTAGCACCCCCACGCCTTTAAAAATAGGTGTTGGTTTGGGCAGTCTCTCTCTCTCTCTCTCTTAGGGCAGAGACAAACTAAGCAATTCGGGGAGATTAGTAGCCCGGCGACAAATCTC
>CM044434.1:23622987-23634059 GCA_024363595.1 Xenopus borealis | reverse complement strand
TATGGATGAACCCATTTGCATTTGCTTTTTTGTTTTAGTATGTTTAATATTCCTTATTCTTACTCTTCAAAAACCCCCACAGATATGCTTTCATGGAGGGAATGAAGCAGACCCCGAAGAACGTGACCTGAAAACCCAAAATCCTGACATACCGGATATTGAAAAACTCAGCAGCTTTATCAGTCACTATATTCCAGGCTTACACCCAAAACCTGCTGTGGTGGAACAGTGCATGTATACGGTGAGCTCCTTCATCGTGACCCCTGTAGATAAGTAGAAGAGTGACCAGAGGAGATCTGGAATAGCCTAACACTGGCCATACACGATATTGTCATAAGAAAATCACAATTTGTTTGTGTGCGTCATCTGAAATCTACACTGGTGTTATCGCATCATGACATGCGTTGCTTCTGCAATCAGACAGGTTGGACATTTTTGGTTGGCTCCCTTCAGATCTGGTCAGAAGATAATGTCCTAGTCAAAAGTTCAGCTGCTCTCTTTGAGCAGATGACCCATGGGGTGACTTATCTGTAGGATTATATTGCATGAATGGCCAACTAATGGATTCCAAGTTTGTAATTGTAATTATGTAGCAGACATATTAGGAAGGTTTGAATGAAAATGTCAGAGATCAACCATCCTTTTTCTTATGTTTAGAACACACCAGATGCAAATTTTATATTGGATCATCACCCACTTCACAAGAACATTGTCATTGGCGCTGGATTTTCAGGTGAGACACTGAAAGAAATTAAAAAAATATTCAAGGCACAGAAATATTTCCATCTTGCCCGGGGTAGAACATGAACTGTTCTGTCATTAAAGGGAAACTGTCACGGGAAAATATGTTTTTTTTTTGTTGTTTTTTTAAATGCATCAGTTAAGAATGCTGCTCCAGTAGACTTTTCCACTGAAGTTTCAGTGCAGAATTCTTCAGGAACAGCACTATTAACGGATGCATTTTGAAAAAAAAATTTTTCCCATGACAGGATCCCTTTAAGCATCAACAAGTTGCACCACGTCTGACATTCAAATTACAACAACATGGGTGTGAGTTCCTCCAAAAAATAAATCAGCAAATAATAAAAAAAAATGACAGTCGAGGGCTACTAGCACTTGAATTCGACTGGCGAATATTTTGCGAATGAGTATTCGCCAAAATCAAATAAAATATTCGCAGTTTTTTTGCGCGTTTTCAACTATTCACCAGAATCATACGATCAAACGATTCTACAAAAAGTTGCTGGAAAAGCATTCAATTATTCGTCAAAATCGTACGAACTGAACGTTCGAAGCGTTTGATTGTACTATTGAAATTCGGCAAAGGGGATTCCCACAGGCGAATAAAAATTTAAAGGGCAAGTTCTTAGACTGGCGAATAGTTGAACGATCGAATATATATTTATTCCATCTATTCGATGCACCTGAATATTCTATATTCGATAGTCGAAAAATCCTTAATTTGCATATTCGAATAGTCGCACAATCAAATAGAGACTATTCGAGTGAATCAAAAAGCAATCACTAGCAGGGGTTTGACCCCAGCTCTACTTAAATGAGCAATAACATATTTATTTTCTTATTATCTTCTTTAACAGGCCATGGATTTAAGTTGTCGCCAGTGGTGGGTAAGATCCTCTCTGAACTCTGTGTTGGAGAGAAGCAGTCCTATGACCTAAAGCCTTTCCGGATCTCGCGTTTCAAAACCCCATTAAAGGCAGCGTTGTAATGTAAATTGCAGAGATTTGGCCTATCAGAAGCCATATTGTGCAATCATACTGTGACCTATTTTAATTACTTGGCGGATAGAGATGGATGGACTCATTAATTAGGATGGATTCAAGACCTAGTGAGTCAACATGAATACTAAGCGGATTAAAACTATTTCAGGATATATATATTATCCAGAAACCTGTTATCCAGACAGTTTACAGCGAGGCCCTCTCCCATAGACACCATAATTAACAAATAATCCAAATCTTTAAAGGGGAACTCCAGCTTCCAAACCAAAATTTGATAAAGAAGCCCACATAACACAGAAACCCCTAATATACCCATCACTGTTACCTGATTCTTCAAAAATATGAATAAATGCCATTTTCTATGCTGAAATCCCAGTTCTTCTCTGTCTGCATCATTTGAAATCCTGGCAGGGAAGGAGGGACTAAAACACTTATGTTATAAATTGTAACAATTTCTCCACAGTTTAGAGACAGCATGCAGGAACTATATAACCCACAATGCATTGCACTGTTCCTTATTGAAATCACATGTGCAGGGAATTGTGGGGATGGAGGATGCAGGTTGAGGACAGATGGCTTCTGATACAAAGTAACAGTAGTCAGACAGCTCAGCAAAGTAGTCAGACAGATCAGCAGGGGGCTAGGCTTAGGGAACTGTTCCAAACCATTAAAAATCATTAAAAGTCTGCATATTTTTTAATTGATGTATATTGCATTGCAAAGTTGCTTGAAATTATGTTTACTTTTCAAAAAGCTTAAGTTATGTTTGTGGGGAGTTCCCAATTCCTTTTTTCTCTCTAATACTAAAACAGAATCTTTTGCTGGATCCCGACTAAGATATAATTAATCCTTATTGAAAGCAAAACCAGCTTATTGGGTTTATTTCATATTATGGAAAGATCCGTTATCTGTAACCAATCATTCTGGATCCCATACATATACTTTTTTAGTAATCACTTGGTGAATTTTCAGGTGTAACATGGTTACACGTTTCCATTTTTCTCTGCTGAAATGTGAAATGTAATGAAAATAAAACAATCATCACACAATAAATAAAATAATTTTTTAAGCTTTTCTGCCGCTTCTGGTTCTTATTGGGCTGGTCGTGTGGATTTTTTCTGCTCCTG
Organism: Xenopus borealis; assembly: GCA_024363595.1. NCBI lineage: Eukaryota > Metazoa > Chordata > Amphibia > Anura > Pipidae > Xenopus > Xenopus borealis. The sequence goes on along the minus strand of CM044434.1, from coordinate 23,631,190 downwards.
TTTGGGTTTGCTCCTGTTTCAAAATGGTGTAAGTTCCCTACCAGTAAAGTTAGTGAGGGAGACACTGATTATGTAAACATGATATGAGGAGTATGTCCGCAACACTTTGGGGGCCAATTACAGTGCAATGGGCCTGTAACACCTTAAAGGAGAATTCAACCTGTTAGGGAAAAAACCCTTACCCCCCCACCCCCCGTAAACCAACCTCCCTCCTCCCCCCAGCCTAATTGCCCCCCTGGGGAAATGCCCCAAACCTTTTACTTACCCCTTGGCACATATTCTGTCCTTGGGGTTCACAGGCGCCATCTTCTTTCTTCATCAATCTTGGGAAGGAGATCGGAATTTTAGGCGCATGAGGGTAGTTGGAGAAATCTTTCGGTCCCGAATAACTGGGTATGTTCCCAAAGTCACGAAAATGTTTTGCGACCTACGGCACATGCGTAGTTGTTCGGGGCCGAAAATTTCCGTATCTCCGCTCTACTTCCAAGGATTGATGAAGAAAGAAGATGGCGCCCGTTAACCCCGAGGACAGAAAACGCCCCGAGGGGTAAGTAAAAAGTTTGGGGCATTTCCCAGGGGGGGGGGCTAGGGGAGGAGGGAGGGGTCTACATGGGTTGGGGGTACAGGTTTTTTTCCCTAAAAGGTTGAATTCTCTGTTAAATATTGTGACTCTGACAGAAGCTCATTCCAGTCTCTAATATATTACAAATGCATGTATTACAAACAAAAGTTCAGCAGAATATCTGCTATCAATCTAATTTCTTGTCAACTAATGTGCCTTCTCAATCCATTGTGAGTAAAATATGTCCTTGATGGGTGTAATGCAGCTGTTAGACTCCTGCCTGCTAATAATACAACAACAAAGCTAACGGCTCTCACAGTCCCCTATATCATATAAATGAGTTCACCTGCTCCTGTGCTAACGGCAAATACATTCTCACTGTTATTAAAGAGAAATATCATTTGAAGTGAACCATCTCCTTTAAAGGGGTTGTTCACCTTCAAACAGCTAGTGGTTGTCTGATAGATCTCCAGACTTTTTCCAATGACTTTCTATTTGTGACCGTTTTTCTGAAGTGTCGTTATTTACCTTCTAAAGCAGCTCTGGGAGGGGGAGGTGGGTTGCCGACCCTGTAAACTGTTCTAAATTGATACATTTAATGGATACATTTCTTATCTTTGTCCCTGCTGAGCAGAGTCTCTGGGTTTCATTACAGGCAGCTGTTAGAATTGATACAATAGTTGCTAATACTCCAGAGATGCTGCTGAGAAATGTATCAACTAAATGTTGCAAAATTGTAACTGCTTAGGGCTAGGCCACGTGGGAAGATTCGGGGAGATTAGTCACCAGGCGACTAATCAATGCTTCTTTGGGGCGACTAATCTCTCTGAATTGCTTGCCCATGTCTCGCGGCCGCTAAAATGTACAACCGCCTGCGGCTATTCACACGCAGCAATGCGTTTTTCTAAGTTGCTCGAAATTGCCTCGTGAAATTTTACTTACTTGTTTTGTGACAAAAAGTCACATGATTTTAAAGAACAAGTAAACCTTTTTTTTTTCTATCTGTAAATTTGCTCTAAACAGCCCCCCAGATTAATGTACCTTAGTCCCTGCTGCAAGTCTGCTCTGGTTTCTGTGTTATCAGCAGCTTGTTTCCCCTTCTTCCTGGTGCAGAGTGAAGCCCCGCCCCTTAGCTTACTGAGCTGACCTTATCTCTTGGACTAGTCCTGGAGATCATTTGCATACTATGACAGAGCAGAGACCAGTGTTTAGCACCTTTTGCTTGGGGAAACTAGCTTACTAATGAAACACTGGCTCCCTCTTCCTCTCTATTGTGGAACAGCAGCAAATGGACAGCTCAGTAAACTAAGGGGCTGGGCTTCACTCTGCACCAGGAAGAAGGGGAAACAAGCTGCTGATAACACAGAAACCAGAGCAGACTTGCAGCAGGGACTAAGGTACATTAATCTGGGGGGCTGTTTAGAGCAAATTTACAGATAGAAAAAGAAAAACATTTACTTTTCCTTTAAGGATTCAGATTCGGTTCGGCCAGGCACAAGGATTCGTCCGAATCCGAATCCTGCTGAAAATGGCTGAATACCGAACTGAATCCTGGATCCCTAGTTTCGTTGTCCTGTAAGCATGTTTTACAGAATTACAGTAAAACCAATAACCAGAAACATAATTTCGCAAACATGATTTTGCACATTTTTGGACGCACTGGGATCAACGTAAAGTTTGAAAATAATGTCAGTATTTAGTGCAAATGTGAGTCCTGTTTAGTATGCATGTTTAGTGTGTGTGTGTAGATATTTGAAAAACATGCATGGATAGTCACCTGTAAGAGAAATGTAATTATATGAACAAAGGCAGTGAGTTGGTCATTTATATTCCCAGTTAATGAATAAATGCTGTAGCTGAATCCAAAATTAGCATATGCAAGCGCTGATATGTTTTCCTAATAGCCAAATGCTATGGTCTGTGGATTGTCCCCAGTGTATATAGGACTAGGCTAAATCAACATCAAACAACTCAGATGCATATATTTTATTTATAAGACATAGAACAAGTCTGGATGCTAAACTAGGGGCACAAAGTTACATCTCTCCCCCCCAAGCAAATCATACAGGTATGAGACCTGTTACCCAGAATGCTTGTGACCTGGGCTTTTCTGAATAACTGAGCTTTCCGTAATTGGGATCTTCATTCCAATGTAAACATTAAATAAACCCAATGGGCTGTATTTTCTTCCAATAAGGATTAATTATATCTTAGTTGGGATCAAGTACAAGGTACTGTTTTATTATTACAGAGAAAAAGGAAATCATTTTTAAAGGGGTTGTTCACCTTAGAATTAACTTTTAGTATAATGTAGAGAGTGATATTCTGAGACAATTTGCAATTGGTTTTCATTTTTTATTGTTTGTGGTTTTTGAGTTATTTCGCTTTTTATTCAGCAGCTCTCTAGTTTGCAGTGTCAGCAATTTGGTTTCTAGGGTACAAATTACCCTAGCAACCCTGCATTGATTTGAATAAGAGACTGGAATATGAATAGGAGATGGACTGAATAGAATGATAAGTAATAAAAAGTGGCAATAACAATACATTTGTAGCCTTACAGAGCATTTGTTTTTAGATGGTGTCAGTGACCCCCATTTGAAAGCTGAAAAGAAACAGAAGAAAATTGCAAATCATTAAAAAACTATGAAAAATAAATAATGAAAACCAATTGAAAAGTTTCTTAGAATTGGCCCTTCTACAATATACTAAAAGTTAACTTGAAGGTGAACCACCCCTTTAAAGATTTAGATTATTTGTGTTTTATGGGGTCTATGGGATATGGGCTTTCCGTGATTTGGAAAGCACAGATAATGGATCCCATACCTGTACCAATAATGTATAGCATCTGGCCCTGAATAAAACATCCTTACATTCCCCGTACAGATATGGGATCAGTTATCTGGAAACCTGATATCCAGAAAGCTCTAAATTACAGGATGTCCATCTCCCAAGTAATGCCCTTTTATCAAAGAATTCACATGTTTTCTCTGTAATAATAAAACAGTACCTTGTACTTGATCCCAACTAAGATATAATTAATCCTTATTGGAAGTACAATACAAGGTATTGTTTTATTATGACAGAGGAAATGGAATTCATTTTTATAAATTTCTAATTATAATGGGGTCTATGGGAGACGGCCTTTCCGTAATTCAGAGCTTTCTGGATAATGGGTTTCCAGATAACACATTTCATACCTGTAACTGGGCACCATCAATACACCAATAATAACCTAATCCCCAGGGAATGGCTGAATCTCAGAACTCTACCAGGCTCCCATTGGGCTTGCCCCCCCATGGCTATATCTATAAACAAATAAACTAATGATAGAGCATAAAGTACATGCTAGGAATTCACCATTGCTGCCTATTAATTAAACATAGAAGCTGGGCAAAAATGTTGAAAGCAAAATGTATGTTTACAAAGCTCAGTTATTTTCTGTATACAGCTGATTTTGACTTTTTTCCCTTCTTTTTATATACTCTCTCTTTTGTATTTTGTGTTCCCCCTCCAGCTCCTCTCAACAATTTTATTTGATTCTGTCCCAAATGCCTTATTACACATTAGCTGGCGGTAACCTGAGCAGGGAGCTGATCATACTAATAGCCTATCTATACTCCATGACTCTTGCTTGCAGATTTCATGGGCTTGTCACACCGAAAATGTCCTGATTTCACGCATTGTAACGAGATGAAAAGAGGGAAATTTCTAATGAAAACTCTCCTGCATCGCTCTGTGCATCCCGGCGAAGGTTATTTGCTCTGACTAATGTCTGGAAACAGGCAAAACGGCACATCATGTAAAATTACACACATACAGAACCAACTGAAGCTAAATGATCGCTCAAGGTTACTGAATACATAAAGGCCAAACAGAAAAGAAGAATGCTCAGAACATTAGAGTTTATCACTTGACACAAGTGCCTTCTAAAGCAGAGGCTGGTATTGAAAGAAATGTGACTAATCAGGGTCAGGTCTAGGCTGGTGTGTTGCTGCCCGTAATGGCCTGGGGACAGTGGTAGAACAAGACGCCAGTGTAAAGGTGGGCACACCCAAGAAGACTACCTCTCTTAGACAAGGCCACCATATAAGCAGATTTATGCCTGATTTGGATCATAATGGAGGCCTAGGCAGAATCACCAGGAGAAGTCCACATCAACTTGATGATGTGTCCTCATCCAATACAATGTTCTACTTTGCCTGATAGCTATATGGCTGATTTTTGGCCAAATAAAATCAAGAAGGTAATCAGGCGGGCCCAATAGACCGGTCGTTGAGTTGACAACTTTTTTATTCTGGATCAGTTAGTGTATAGCTGTTGATGTTTATCTTTCTATCACAAAAACACAATAGGTATCATTTAAAGAAGAAACAAACCCTAAAGTTAAAAAACCCTACCCTACTTCGACCCCCCTCCCTCCTCCCCGCAGCCTAGCTGCTACTCTGAGCAAATGCCCCTAAATTTTTACTTACCCCTCAGTGCCGATTCTGTCCAGCGGAATGAGAGTGGAGTTTCGGTGCATGTGCAGTTGGAGCAATCTTCAACTGCGAATGCAAAGAAAGTCATGGAAATTGCTGAAGTGCTGAAGTGCTCCCATTCCGAAGATCATCGAAGAGTCGGAAGATGGCTGCCGTGAACTCCGCTGGACAGAATCTGCACAGAAGGGTAAGTAAAGATTTAGGGGCATTTGCCCGGGGTAGCAGCTAGGCTGGGGGTGAGGAGGGGGGTCTATGGAGGGTAGGGTTTTTGTACTTTAGGGTTTAATTCTCCTTTAAGAATGTTGTTCTGAGTGTGACAGAGCAGTGGACACAAATGTTGAGCTTATTGATTGAATTTATTTACGTTACGTCCAAAGATGCTCCTTGCACCATGTAGTTGCCATTGTGTCTGTCCTGTCTCTTGTTTTGAATTGTGCGCAAGTGGGTCAATTGACCCGGGGAACGCTAAATCAATTGCCACCATAAACATAGTGGTAAGTATGTGGTTCCTCGAGTGGGTTGTGTCACTAGGCAAAGTAGAAACATGTCAAATTGGCATTTTGTGAGCATTGTCACCATAAGTAATGGAGGCCCTGTATCAGTAGTGTAACTACCAAGGTCAGGGGGCGTGTCTGGGGGGTGGAGGGGATCCTTTGAGAAGGGGAGAGGGTCACCCAGAGGGTGTTGGGGGCTTGGGTATAAATATTGTATTTGGCTCCCTAAACCCTAGTTATATTACTGCCCTGTATCAATGCTCTACCACATGCCAGGTAGGTTCCCTGCAACCTATGTTCAATAGTATAACAACAGTTACAGTTCTGTGGACACTTTTGCCATGAACAATGTTTTCTCTGGGAGACCACTCAACTCTGAAAAGATTCTGCATAAATGCAGATGAAGTAACATCATTCAGCTGAACCTCTACGGAGACAAAGCTCTATCTTGGGTAGAAAATGCCAGGGAATATTATTTATAGGGGTTATTCTTGTGCAAACATGAGATCAGTGGCGGTCTAGAATATGCTTTCAGAATAAGGAACTACTGGGAAAAAAAATTATAAATGCCAGGTATAAAATAGGTGAAAGACAATGAAGCAGACATGCAAGACTCATTTAAAATGACATTTGATAAACAAATCTGTTGCATTCGATGATGCAATGTTCAGGCTGGCAGTATCAAGCAGAAAGTAGTCAGCAAACTACTTCAGGGTGGCAGTAGCTCAGGGTGACAGTTGTTCCATGTTTCCCTAGGGTTGATAGGTGATATGATATAACATAAGAGGAAGGTGCACCTATACAGAAGTTCAAAGAGTGGCTACAGACACAAGTTAATGAATGGTGTCAGTAAGTGCAATAATAAAGTGTAAAGCTTCACTTCGTAAATAGCCCCTGAGCTAAAACAGATTCTACAGTACACAATATTTCCCCACTAACACTATCCCTTTAATGTTATTCTGGGCAGTTCTCTATTAGTCTGTGAACGAATATCATTGATAGGGTAGGGCAGATGATGATCACATAATGGATTTCATTATAGATTAAGGGGTGCCCTTCTGTACACGAGGGGGGACTCTTGCAATATAAAAAAACAACTTTGGCATAAGGCATAAAATATCTTCAGTGAATCAAACTCCATTAATTCTCTTCCCAGAATTTGTGCACAGAGCCAGAAAAATAGATTCTGCTTATTCTTGACCTTCTAACTCTTCAAGGACTGAGCCAAAGCACAATAACAGCAACAAATACACCCTACTCGATACAGTTGCAAAAGCAATGTGTTGTGCTCCCATGGCCATATTACATAGTTTGTAAGTAAAAAGTAAAGTAATTAGATAGTAAGAACCACTGGCCAAGGACCGATTAACTTTATCTGATTGCTGATTAAATGGGTACATTTGGAGGCCAAGCATATAACCAAAGAGGGCCAGGGTCAGTATTATAAATTTACTAGCAATGTACTTGTGGTAAATACCCCCTTCCCCAATTCTTCTTAATACACAGCACTGGATCTGCCACCAATCCAGCACTTCTCAACCCCAATTCGGCCATTTCCCACCCCTACCACAGACCGATAACCAATAAAGGTGGCAACCCTAGCCCAACCCAATGTGCTCCTAATTCTATAGTTGACTTATGTTATAAAGGAGATGTAAACTCCCAAAAATATATAAACAGTCATTGTATTATGTAATTACAAAGGTAGTTTTGGGGTTGTCTCCATCTTACATACAGCTACCAGTGCAGAGGGTGCAACCTTCTGTAGGTAAGGTAACATGGCAATTGAGATGTGACAGGTGAGCTCCCTTCAGTGGTAACGGGTTCATGGAAACCTTCTAACAATAGTGAGAGAAAGCATTCAATTCACATTAACATTTGTTGAATATAGTCATAATACCCATAACAATTATATTTTGAGACTGCTGTGGACATCATTGTAATTGCACATAGCAGGTCAGATCAGCACTATTGTACACTCTTGTCACCAAGTGCACAACTTGTTCTGGGATCACTGTGGCCACTAATAACCAATGCGCCCATAGCCACTTTGATTGGCACAGGAACATGCACACACACACACATACCTAGTGGGTCCTGATCCAACAGCAGATCTAGTGGGACACTGGTCAGGTCACATTTAGCCTGACCACTGCCACTACTCTAACCAACCACTATGCACCCATGTCCGCTGACCCACAGATGGTGCTGCACTGGATCTTTCTGAGTTGCCCCAAAAAATTAAAATACTTGGGTAGCAAATGACCACCTGACATCCAAAATGGTGTCCCTATACAAAGTAGTACCTTGGATTAAAGAATCCTAGGAGGCCTTTGCAACTATACAATTCTGTGTTGCATTGCCCTTCAAGAACTAACTTTTGATAAGCTGCCTAGTATAAGAAGGTTCCTTATATATTCTACAGACCCTAGACTATCTAGAACAGAGTTGTCCAAATTAAGACCATATGTGACCCTCCAAGGTATTGACCTCACTCTTTCTGAAGGCTCTATTTATCTCTTTTTATTTTATCATAATTAAATAATATTTTGACTCTCAAACATGACATTAAGGACCCACAACATGAAGGAAGTTGGGCTTGATCTAGGAGAACAAGCTAAAACCTGAACCTTAATAGCAGGGCCAAGCCAAGGTAGTTTGGCACCCTA
>CM044434.1:23539359-23555901 GCA_024363595.1 Xenopus borealis | reverse complement strand
TTCTAGTTTGACAAGATTCTGTTGCTCAAGTATTCATTTTCGGGGTATAGTTTTCCTTTTAACTGAAAGGTGAACCACCTCTAAGACCAAAAGGTCTACAGAGTAATACAGGTTGAGGCTGACCTGGTCTAGATAGGACAAAAATGTTGCTTTGCGTATCAAATCAGCAGTAGTCTACTTAGTGATAACTATCAGTAACAGGACCTAGGCAAACTTTCCACATTTAACACTTACATAATTTAGCTATCTTTATTAATGACAGCTCTTTGATGGCAATGAAGAAAACAATCATTTATTTGCTAGGCATATTCATTTTTATAACAAATAACATTCAGGTCCATTGCCCCATATGTTTCAACCATAAACTCGAACAAAGTAAGAAACAGGGAGTGTCACCTGAGCAACTGCCGCTTTCTGTTTCTTCATGATCTCATTCATGTCCTCCTGGTCTTCCTCCATGTGACTCTGTAGCTCGTTCTTCTCTCTTTGCAGACGGCTCACCTGCTCCTCCAGCTGCAAGTAAGAAATACGATGGTTTCTATAGCTGCATTCAATAACGTGGAAATAAAAAGCATATGTATGGATGCAAAGGAAGAAACTTCCATATTCACCTGGTTATAAACATGAACTAACCTGAAGACAATTACTTCTTCCATTATTGTTGGTCAGTGGGGAATCCGCAGTGCAGATTTAATGATAAAAATTTATTTATTATAGAATTATTAATAATTATGAATGAAACATGCCTATCTCAAGATAATTTCTTGGCGATTGGCCTTATGGGACCAGTGCAAAACATCACTGAAAGACATTTCCCAAGTTAATAGAGCTGCTTCAGCAGAAGTCTGCACTGAAATCCGCTTCTCAAAAGAGCAAACAGATTTTTTCAATGTTGAAATCTCACTTTCCCAGTTGCCCCCAGTCATGTGACATGTTGTCCTGCAAATTGGAGTGATATCACCCCATCCCCCCCAGCAGCCTAACAACAGAACAATGGGTAGGTAACCAGATAACAGCTCCCTAACACAAGAGAACAGCTGCCTGGTAGATCTAAGAACAGCACTCAATAGTAAAATCCAGGTGCCACTGAGACACATTCAGTTCCAGTAGGAGAAACAGCCTGTCAGAAAGCAGTTCCATCCTAAAGTGCTGGCTCTTATGAAAGCACATGACCAGGCAAAATGACCTGAGATTGCTGCCTACACACCAATATTATAAATTAAATAAAAATACAATTTACATGGTAGGTGAATTATTTGCAGTGTAAACTGTGTCATTTAGTAATAAAACTACACCATAAAAATCATGACAGAATCCCTTCAAGTTTTCCCTCATTTTACATTGTAGTTTTGTGGTCCCATCTATATATTCTGCATAAAACATTTCCCTGATTTTGTATTTTACACCATTCTTCCTGGTACCCTGAAAAACATAAAATGGGGGTTCTACTGTAGTTGAAACCAACGTTATACATTTTGTGGGTCACTTGCACATACTACAGGGACATAGTATGTACTTGAGTATTTTCCTTTAGAGCAGGGGTGTCCAACCTTTTGGCTTCCCTGGGCCACATTGGAAAAAGCTAAATTGTCTGGGGCCGCACATGAAATACACAAACACTTTTGATTTGTAAAAGTGAAGAACTACAGATAACCAGTGCCGTTTCGGAGCGGGTCAAAAGGGGGCGGTATCTCTAGTGCATTGAGCACAATTGTGCTTTCTGCACTAGCAGAGCCAAATTTCCTGGTTAAAACCCGGAAATTCAGCTCTTAAATTTACAAGAGGCGGCTTTTTGCAGCCCCTTGTAACTGGCTGCTCCGTGCCGCCTGAGGCAAGATTCTCACCTTGCCTCATGGCAGGAGCAGCCCCGCAGATAACCAGATGGAACTATACACTGGAATATGGGACACCTGGGCATTACATAAACTTATTATTATTACAACTAAATGGGCAATGGGCAGAATCCCCCCTCCTGCCTATTCCTATATCCCTTGCAGTATGACATTTCCTTGGGAACCAAGAGTTTCAAGCTGGGCCGCATTCATATCCATCCGGGGCCGCATGCGGCCCTAGGCCCACAGGTTGGACTCTCCTGCTTTAGAGGCAAGATTATAATATGAAGCTTAATAAACAGGTATCTGTATGCTGCGGCACAGAACAATCTTTGCCTACTGCCTGCTACCCCCAGTAAGTGAGTGAGAGAAGCGGATGGGGAGGGGTGAGACGGGGGAGTGGTGGCACAATTAATAAAAAGAATAGTACCAGTTTCAGAAAGTTAATGAATCTATTAGCACTTAATTCCAAAGCAGAATGTCTTCCCTGGCTCAGGCACACCGTCATCTATCTTATTACTGCTGGAGGGAGAAATCCAAATGAATCTAATGGCTGAAATGTATTAAGTCCAGGTTAAACGAAAACATATTTCCCAAGGCTGCCCTGTTCCTTCTAACCATTGTATTTAATGAAATGCAATAAGGCAACATTATGCACTGCAATCAGTTTCAGCAGTGCAGAGATCAAGTGCAGCCAATCTCTTTCTTAAGACTGGTTACCAGCAAGGTGGTACAGTGATAAGTTGTCCTATTTGTGAGCATTATGCTATAATAACTGTATGCAGGGGGGGTCTGTTAAATTCGGACAGTTTAAAACCCAGATGATGTGTGACTAGTAAACTATTAATATAAATGCATGCAGACTGCACCTATTTTGGAGAAGATATTCAGCGTGCACCTAAATAGGCTTACAACATGTGTATTTGTTGTGCATTTCAGTTTTTAAAGAAACAAGGCTGCACTCTATACCAATATGTACATCAGGCAGAATGTGATGGAAATTGATTCTTCTCAAGTGGGTTTGTTGGACTGCAATCCTGCAAGCCACACAGAACTACAAAAGAAGTGTCAAAGTTAGGAAAGATTAAGACCTATTGAAGTTTACCTAGACACAGAAGTAATGAATATTTCCAAATATTTCATTTTATCTGGAAAATGGCAAGATTTGCCAAAGAGTGAATCTCACGGTCAGTATTTTTGATCAACAGTTGTGCCATTCTACGGCAATTCACATTAAATAGGATAGGGATCAATGATCATTTCTGCCTTGACTCTTCAGTGATAAAACTAACAGTGACCAACCACCACCTAGAACATTAGCATTTAATGCCCAGATGGATTATTATTATTTGGATAATAACAGGAATGCCATGCACTGGTACATGTCTCCATGAGAAAAGAACAGCTTCCCTTCTCCCTGTTTAACTAGGTAAGAATCCCCCAGGTACACATTCCCCTTACTACATAATGATATAAAGTTGCACAGCTTTGTACTGTCAGTGTGATCTATACAGAAGCCTCCTGGAGAGAGAGAGAGCGAGGGAGAGGCTGGAGTTGAAGGTAATACATTGCTCCTTACCGCTGTCTTGGCTTTAGAGATATCATCAATCTGAAGATGGAGATCCTCTATTTCCACTTCCATTGCTTTCCGGGATTTCACAGCAGCCGCACTGGTAAACTCAGACTCCTCCAGCTGCACAGATAAGTTTTTCATGAGAAGAGAGAGCCTTCCAGCATCCTAAACATTACTCGCCTACATAGACTGTAACCCGCAGGCGCTTTTTAAAGGGTGCAAATCAGCTGCCCTAGAAGCAGAGCACCAGTTGTGGATAGATAGAGCTGAGGACAGTACGTGAACAGTGCTAAATGGCAACAGTAGGAAAAGAAGCTGACAGTTGCAACCAACCTGTAGCCCATTAGATGGGGTTGAGGAATAAGTTTGAAAATGCCAAAAAGTTGTACCTAAACAGCAGCTTAGGGGGCCACAGAACAGACAGTGCTCATGATATAAATAATGGAACTCCCCAAAGTCTATTCTACATCAGCCTCCTCTGAACCGGCAGCTAAGGAATGATTTACCAGCAAGCATTTAAGTGCCTCCGTTCTCACCATGAGATTACAGAAAATTCATGACTTAATTTTGCCCTTTCATGCACTGTATCCAGTTTGTGTTAGAGAACAGACTTGAAACCTGATTTATGGATCAGTGCATCAGTCCTGCTAAAATATTTCCTTGCCAAGTAACTAACAGTTCTGTAAATCGAGGATTTAATGTGTCAGTAACAGGCGCGCAAAGGCAGTTTTGGCGACAGTGTCTTATTGCAAAGAATGATGCTTTGTTTTTCTACTTTCATGCAATATACATCACCACATATCGGGCCTCAATTATGAAGTGCCCCCTTGGTCTAAAGCACATAACTGCACCCAGAAAAACACCATACAGAGAAAGCATTTTGAGACAAATGGAAAGTTTTGACATTTAAGTTCAATTAGGTGGAATATTGTCTGAAGATACCTTGGATAACTATTCAGATAGGGCTGGAAAAGCAAAAAGAAAAAAAAAATGTGTAGAAATTGCTTCATAAAAATCTATGTATTTTACATTCATAACTATTGGATCCAACGTTTTAATGATAAAGTTTCTGTAGCCCAAGGTATTTACCTGACTTCTGAGCTGTGCAATCTCACGCTTACTGGGGGCATTGTTCTTTAGGTGATCCAACATAATTTGGGCATCAGCAAGCAAAGCCTTTGTCCTCTTCAGATCCTTCCTCAAGCGTTTCTCCGTTTCAAAATCACGAGTGCTGTCCTAATGCAAATCCCAAAAACAGTTTCATTTTCAAATGTGTTTATTGAGGAATATATGCTACTATCGTTTTCTCCCCTGTAGTAATTTACCTGCTCGCTCACTGAGTTCAGTCGACTCTCCAAATCCCTCTTCTCCCTGAGGACCTTCTGTTTCTCTTCGTATTCTTCTTCAAGCTGCAACTCCATCTGCCTAAGCTGTGAATGGGGAAAAGAAATGGTTAGAAACAGTAGCATCATAGTAGCATGAGTTATTGAGCAATGGACACTCAGTAATTTTACCTTTTTCTGGCTGGACTGACGAATATCTTCCACGTCTTCATCTTTGGCTTCAAGCTCTTTGGAGTGAGACTGCCTGAGTCGTTCCATCTCCATCTCAAGGCGCAGCTTAGTCTGGAGACCAATAAATTACTCAATATTAACATATTTAAATATCAAAAAATACATAGCATCATAAAGTCCTTATTGTGCTTCCATTGTTTTGTTTTCCTTAATGAGATAGTGCCTACATGTGGGTATCCTGGCATATTGCATAGAGCTACTTCCATAATTCTGTCAGGAAAGGGTTCTTCCAATTATTGTCTATAGCAATACGGCAGCTCTCGTGCTGAACAGATGAATAACTATTCAGGGAAGGAACATCATGTGCACACCACAAATTATTTAATATATTTTACCTTTTAAGGGACAATAAGGAGATTGAAGTGCCCATTTTAAAAGAAGGAGCATTATGATCTAGTTTTATATTTATATCTTAATTTATAAATTGGTCTGGGCAGTGAATAACTGTGGTTTAGTCAATGAATCAGTTGTAGTAAGGATCCCTTTTAACATATGCTCTTTTCAGGCAGTGAAATTGTTGTGTAGTTTGAGGATGTCATTATTGCGTTGCAGGAAATGTAATTCCCCAGATACACTAATGCAATATCTTGTACCTCAGTAAGGGCAGAGACGCATTGTGATTTGGGGAGATCAGTTGCCCAGTGAAAAATCTCCTCTTCTTTGGGGCGACTAATCTCCCCGACCTGCCTTCCCGCCAGCTAGAATGCAAATCTCCTTACGAGGGAACTTTGGGCGACTTCGGAAAACGATATACTCAATCATGCCACACATTTTAATAGCTAGCAAATAAAAGCTATCCTTAATTGCCACTAAGAAAGCAAGTACTAAACAACCGTCTTTTATCCCCCAGTCTAAAAGTTAATGCCATCATTTCTATGTGACCTACAGATTTACTTTTGAGTTGAAGGAGTGGATCTGTACAAAACAGAAGTGCATCCACATTCTCTCCACCCCTTGTCAGTACTAAGAGAAAGGCTGCATTCCCTACACAATGCTGATATAAGTACTGAAGAGAGAGCCATAATTGCTGAGGGTAGAGGAACAGAGGCCAAGAAAGTCTCCAGATGACCATTCATCTCCCAAGCCTAGTCGCTGACTCTGCAATCACTCCCTAATGTGCGGACAAGCTAATGGCACTTTAAGTTTTACAGCTAACAATTGGAAGAATTATAGGTGATGTCCGGAGAACAGCTGCTGGAGCTATTGAGAGGCTTAAGGAGGAGTTTTCACCAGCTGGGTGTTTTACTGCCTATACATGAATTGCACAGCCTGTCTGTCTGGAACAGACTTTATTTAGCTAAAGATAATACAGAAATGCAAGGCCATATAATCTGTACATGTCTAGCAAGACGCCTACAGCTGAGAAGAAGAGTTTATTTCAGCGTGGATTGGAAATGTGTCATCACTTTTTTATTCAGAGCCAAGTCTTAGTGACAAAAAGGCCTCAAATTGTCTCAAAGAACAGTCAATGGGAGAGCAACTGCTTAGTGGCAAAATATTTCTCTTTTCATCAACCCTTCGGTTTGGCCAAAAAACATGCAAAATGTAATTTAACAAATACGTTACTTATTGCAGGATTCAGATTCAGACACATGCTTAATGGCTAGCCAAATGAAATCCTAGCCCTTAAATTCAGGATATCTTTGCTGAATACAATTAGATAAAGACCATTTTTTGATAGGCTTTAAGACACGCATACAAAATATACTGCAAGGGGCTTCCTCCCAAACACAACATGGTTGAGTTTTGGGGTCACTGTCCCAACCAGACTGTGCTAAAGGAAAACTGTTACTGGATCATTATATCTTAATGGGGTGGGTCACCGTTAAGGTAATTTTTAGTATGTTGGCTAATTCTAACCAATCTTTCAAAATGCCTGTTTTTTTTTTTTTTATTTGCCTTTTTCTTCTGACTCTTTCCAACTTTCAAATGGGGGTCAACGACCCTATGTAAAAAAAAATGCTCTGTAAGGCTACAAATGATATTACTACTTTTTATTATTTATCTTTTCTATTCAGGCCCTCTCCTATGTATATTCTAGTCTCTTGTTCAAATCAATGCATGGTTTCTAGGGTAATTTAGATTGCCGAAATTGCTAATAGAAAAAAGCTATACAAATTAAAAAACAAAAAATAAAACCAATTGCAATTTGTCTCAAAATAACACTCTCTACATCAAACTAGAAGTTATTTATTTAATGGTGAACAACCCTCAGTGGCATAACTACCGGGGGAGCAGGGGGTGCGAGTGTACCAGGGCCCGCACCCCCACAGGGCCCCCCGGCAGATTTCGCATGGCTACAGCCACACACACAAAAAAAAAAAAAAAACGGCACAGAGGTGGGTGGGGGCCCCGGCTGCACGGCCCGCCCCCACCTAGTTACGTTACTGACAACCCTGTAAAGTTAATGGGATGCTTTGCTACCACAGCCAACAAAATTGTCCTTTAGCAAAAGTTATTTAGTGTTTAGTAGAGGTGGAAAAAAAGGCTGAGAGAAATGAAAGCCTAATTCAGAGAGTAAACTAAAGTTGTGGTTATACTTGCAAATGTCTTTCCAACCAGCCTCTGAATCTTGTGTATCCACCAACATCTTATCTAAGTGGTCCCGGAATGGTTCGAGACACATGTTCTATTGTCTATTGTGTGCTTGTGTTTTCATTATTTCAATACCTGCTCCAGCATTTGAATGGTTCCAGCCTGTTCATCGAGTTCTTCTTCTTGGTCTTTGACCTTAGCTTCAAGGTCACGCAACTGCTTTTTCACTTTTGCTAGGGAAGCTTCATCCTTGGACTCCTGGCATGAGATGTCCTGAAGTTCTGCTTCTAACTGATCAACCTTCTGTGACGAGATAGTGATTTCTGTGTCTTTCTCCTGATAATGACATACAAGTAGATACTGAGCAGGGAAGCCACAGAAACAAGGATCTGCTGTTGATTTCTGAAACAGAGACTTTATTGCTTGATATCACAATGTGTCTATTAGCAATATAGGATTCTCAAAGAAAGTGTAAGGTAATAAAATGAAGACCTTAATATGACCCAGTCCTGCTTTACCTTGATGTTCACCAATACTTACTTTCCTAATGACTTTTAGTGTCAATCATTTACTTTGCTCTAAATGATATAAAGTCCATTTGCATGAACACCATCTCTAAAACACCTACTTTTTTCTGCCGGACACTAATAAAAGATGAGCAATTTCCTCATTATATTGTCACTGCAATCAACAACTATTGTATAACCCTAACTATTGTTGTTTGCTATTGACGGGTCTCCTAAATCCTTCATAAATGCTGGTGCCCCATTTTTCCCAGTTCAAAATATGCTCTTCTGGGTCAACCTTAGTCTCAGGACAAAATGTAGTATCTAATACATTCAAAGCTCATGCCTAAATATATTACCTTTGTGTCGCTTTCACTTCTAATTCCCCTTACTCCTGCATCCTGCAGGGCAGGGAGAGCTGTATGGCAGTCCCTACTAAGGGGATATAGAAAGTTGTAGTGCAACCGACTTCCCTACACAGCTTATTGAACTACAACTCCCAGCACCAACAACCAGAGCATTACAACCTTGCCTCAGGGCTAGTGGGATAGAGGGATGAACCTGCTCCTTAAGTGACCCCTGTGAAAGGGTCGTTCGACCCCCAAAGAGGTCGCGACCCCCAGGTTGAGAACCACTGGTCTAAATTATACAATCATAAGGCGATATCTATAAGTAATTAAAAAAACAACTGGACTTGCTGAGAAATTTTAATGAAGATGTTTCACTACTCATCCGAGCAGCTTCTTCAGTTCACCTGACTGGTATAGGGGAATTCTCCACATATAGGGGGGGAATTCACAAAAGTGGTGATACAGAGACAAAATAAAAGTGGCAATAAAATGTCGGATTTCCCACCAAATCCTCCACTTTTGTGAATATGTCTTTTAAACAGGCAGTTTGCAGATTTTGTCTTTTGTACGACAGTTTAAACATTTCTGAATTTGTCTTCAGCTCTTACTACACCTGTCAGTCAGCCATCAAACTGGAATTTTTTGAGGGAGGGTTTTATTTTACATTATTATACATACTTTTTTTTCCAGGATAACTTGGGCTTTCTAAATCTCCCTACAGGTTTGTGTAATTCCACTTCTTTAACAATATACAAGGGTCTAAAAACAATAACTACTGTTTTGCATAATATAAGGAGTTATATAAGGAGTTATATAGGAAATATGTTTTATTTTCTTAGGTTACCGGTCTAATTGCTGCTAAAACTAAAAAAAAAAATGACTGGGAGACTTTATATTTCTTTTAGATGATATTTTAACTCAAATTGCCAATATCTGAATCATTCATTAACCTAAAACTATATAAAATAAAATGTGAGGTAAAACTTTTTGCATATCAAACTGTATAAAATACACTTTACTTTAATCAGTGCTTTACTTGTTTTGTTAATGAGGCTTTTACATCTAGAGAGTTATGGCAGAATTACACGATGATTCACGTCCATTTTCGGCGGATGTGACCCTGGGCGCAAAAATACATGTGACAGAAAACAAGGTAAGTAATAGAAAAGTCGGATGGTGTCACAGGGTTGATCAAACGCGACGCAACTGTCTGATAAGTACGCAGCTTGCAGCATTTTTATGCGACAGTCGTGTCGGATCAACCCTGCGACACCATCCGACTTCCTATTACCCAACACCTTGTTCCTGTCGCATCTGACTTGTTGCATCCATTTTGGCGCCCAGCTTCGTGAATCGTCCGTGTAGTTCTGCCAATAACAGCAATTTGTGCCGTGACTATAAATTGCTAATCCCTATTAATGTGCTAATAATCCCCCAGTGGGACATTAACAAGAGGTGTGAAATGAAGATTAGCTGAACCAAAACAGAGCAAGTTATCTTAGAATGAGGAAGAGTTATACTGAGCTTTACGCCGTTTTTAAAATGTCAGGAGAAAATGTTTAAAATGTAGTTTTTGCACCATTTTGAAAGACAAATGCATAAGTGTCTGTAAACTGTCCTTCTTTCACTAAAATATGAAAAATTTAGGTTGAGTCAGAATTTAGGCGAATTTCTATTTGTGAATATGGAGAAAGTATTTTACACCAATTTACCACCACTTTTACTCCAAAAATGGGCCATCTCCACTTGTGAATCCCTCCCCCCACCAGGGTACAGATGTTAGAAGAGGTGGTGTTGAAGCCCCCACCTCTGTTCAGGGATGGTTTCCCCACCTTGACATTAATCGCCTCTTTCACGCCTATTTCAAACCAGCGGTCTTCTTTATCCAAGATTCGAACCTTGCTATCTTCAAAGGAGTGGAAATAATCAGCGGAGCACTCCATCGGTATACTTGATGTTAAAATTTCGTGTTTATTGGATCATATTAAAAAGCAGCAATCGTGAGTGTAACAAGTCTCATGCTTGACGCGTTTCGTAGCGTCTCGCCACTTCCTCAGAAGCATAAAATGACACACCAACTATTTTATATAAATGTATCTATAATCCTAATGACAGTTTTATCCACTTGTTGTATCGAATGCGGTGTAATACCCAAATGTTACCTTGAGGGTTAACGTTTCAAGGGGAGGTGGTTTGTGTGATGGGTGATTCCCCAATCACCTATTTATGGGTGGGGGTTGGTGTGTCATTTTATGCTTCTGAGGAAGTGGCGAGACGCCACGAAACGCGTCAAGCATGAGGCTTGTTACACTCACGATTGCTGCTTTTTAATATGATCCAATAAACACGAAATTTTAACTTCAAGTATACCGATGGAGTGCTCCGCTGATTATTTCCATTGCAATCTTCCCAAGAATCAGCCTTGACCGGTGGCTTCTACAGCGTGTCAGCACCTATCTAGGTATTTGATGAGAGTGTCTGCTCCCCTTTTTTCTTCTCTGTATCTTCAAAGGAGTGTCCCTTGTCTTTTAGATGTAGAAAGACAGTCAAGTCTTGCCCTGTACAGTTCCCCCTGCTATGCTGATCCATTCGCTTAGTGAACAGTTGTTTGGTCTCCCCAATGTACATTAACAACACAAAACTAACACATCTGAATTTCAGATGTCACCTCTCTGAAGAGTTACAATGTGCCATTGTGATTGGATTGTTTGAAGAGTCTATATGCTGAGAACTCCTCACACCAGTCACTGGAACTGAAGAAGCTGCTCGGATGAGCAGTGAAACCTCTTCATTAAAATTTATCAGCAAGTTCAGTTGTTTTTTGAATAACTTATATTAGATATACCAGGACCTGGATGAATGAAAATCTTCATAGTCATTATAAGGCGATATTTATTTCTACGATACAAGTACTCTGTATACCAATGCCACCAATTCATTCCAAAGACATCATTTTATTTGCAAAAGATTTAATCTGGGGCATCTCGAGAAAAAAAACCCCCAAACTCTGATGTAGGGACGGAATGCATTGACGTATGGATATCTTGACTTGGCAGCTGCTTAGTGTTTAGTGTTTCTGAACACTGGTCTGCAAGATACACCCAGATGAACAGTGCATGCCATGAGTGTTTACACGTGTTCCTGTATGGGTGTAGCAAGAAACCACAGGCTGCAAAAGCACAATTTTGGGGACATCTCTAAAACAGTGCATCCAGCTTATATCTAGTTCAGATCTTAAGCAAGGTTACAGAATTTAAAGTGCAGTTAAATTGGCCAGTTTTATGTACTGTAGCCAACAAATTGTAATTAAGCATGATTCTGGAACAATAAAATACCTATCAAAGAGACACCGCTTGCCTTTTGTTTTGCTGATGGCAAATGCATGATGAATGTACTGTAACTCTGCAACAAAACATTTATCCTCCATTATGTGTCCATATGTCACAGTGCATTATGTAAAGGCTCCAGTTTAAGTAAAAATACAGTTGTAAGAATGATACATGAATGTTCAGCGTCAGTTAATCTGCTGTAGAAGAGATGCCATTCGGATAAGTTGTTTTGTTTTACCTCCAACTGCTGCCTGAGAGTGAAGACTTCTGATGTCAGCATATCCTTCTCTCTACTTAGCTTCTCCCTCTGTAACTTTTCTCGTTGAGCTTCGTCTTGTGCCTGTGCAAGCTCAGTGTCAAACCTGGGTCAAAGAAATAGTGTGTAAAGGTTACATTCTCATCATCAAAAAACAACATTTAGCTTTTTGTTTCTGGTCTTGGAAGTTAAACACGACCCCTAGACACCAATACTCTATGGTGTGCTAAATCTGTGAAGAACACAATTGCTGTCCCCACTGATAATATAGGCACCATCCCTCCCTACTATAACCAGCTATCCCCACAGTCACACTACCTTCCCAGAGACAATTATCCCATTGCTACTATAGGCATCATCTCTCCCTACTATACCTGCTATCCCACAGTCACACTCCCTTCCCAGAGACTATTATTCCACTGCTACTATAGGCACCATCTCTCCCTACTATATCTGCTATCCCACAGTCACACTCCCTTCCCAGAGACTATTATCCACTGTTACTATAGGCACCATCTCTCCCTACTATATCTGTTATCCCACAGTCACATTCCCTTCCCAGAGACTATTATCCCACTGTTACTATAAGCACCATCTCTCCCTACTATACCTGCTATCCCACAGTCACACTCCCTTCCCAGAGACTATTATCCACTGTTACTATAGGCACCATCTCTCCCTACTATACCTGCTATCCCACAGTCACACTCCCTTCCCAGAGACTATTATCCCACTGTTACTATAGGCATAGTACATTCCCAGAGACTATTATCCCACTGCTACTATATGCACTATCTGTCCCTACTATACCTGCTATCCCACAGCTCCAGTCCCTTCCCAAAGACAATTATCCCACTGTTACTAAAGGCACCATCTGTCCCTAATATAGTAGTTATGCATTTTTTACCCCAGTGGCTCTTATATCAACTGCTACTACGTGTGCTGTAGTAAAATCAAAATTTTAATATGTATCCGCTACCCAGAGTGAAATACAAGTGGGAAAGTAGTGGTGTTAACGTAGACACAGATGATTGGGAAGAAATCATAGACAACCTATACACTCCGTTAGTGAGTGTTAGAGACAAGCTTATACAATTTAAGATCATATACCAAACATACCTCACCCCCCAGAAGCTATATATGAAAAGTGTCTTCACCTAGGTGTCCAAGGTGTGGTGCCCTGTGGCCAATTTTATACATCTAATGTGGGACTGCCCGATGATATTGGAGGATAATTGTGACTTTTATGGCTACTGAGTTGGCACTTCCCCAAATACTCAGCCCTGCCACCTGTCTCCTGGGCCTTCTTGATTCAATAATACCAAGAGTACGCACTAGATGCTTGATGAGGTTGCTCCTCTTTTACACAAAGAAAGTGGTTGCCTTGCATTGGATGGGCCCGTCACCTCCTACGCTGAGCAGATGGATTAAACTAATCAACTCGCAGCTGGAATTATATAACCTTGCATATCTACACCGAGCATGCCCAAAGAAATTTGGAAATATTTGGAAACCTTGGCTCGAGTCACCAGCCACTTCAGTTGACGGATAGATGAATACGTCCAGCCATACTTCCCCCTCTTCTCTTCTTTCTCTAACTATCTTCTTTCTAATTTTCTTCACTTTTTAAAACTTTAATAAAAATTAATCTTTAAAAAAAAAAATTTATAACATAACATGGACACACACGTCCAGTAAACACTACCTGGTTATTGGTTATTTCCTAGACCACTTGGTTGTTTGCATTACATGTCAATATAAGGACTACGGTTAAAATAGCTGCAGTTCTGTTACTGCTGCATTTATTTTGCATCAAAATATCGGATTTTGGTTTTTTTGTGGACATAAAATGTTTGCTTCTTGCTGCATATTTCCATTCTAAGGATTTGAAAATAGCCTTGAGCTAATCTCAGCACTGATGTTCTATGCCTTGTTTTCTGCTACATTTTGATGTTTAAGTAAGTAAACATATTGAGATATTTTCACTTTTGCATTACCCACCGTGCTATGTCTTTGAGCCTACTGCTCAAAGTGAGAACACAGGACTAAAGCAATATTGCCTTTGCCCATGGATAATGTGCAAAAACAAATCATATTACCTAAAGAATGAGACTGCTAGCCAGACAGCTTTCTTACTGCCTCCCTGTAAGCACTGCCCTAATTATAAAGTCACACTGAGATGCTGCTGCTACAGTTCTCCAATATTATTATGCCTTTAAAGTCATAAAGTAACATTCTGCTTTAATATTCATGCTTGCCCCTGGATGTAGGACTGCCCATTGGAATTTGTTTCTGGGCATAGCAGGACAGACGAATTGAAGCTGAAGCCTAAATGTACCATGGGCTGTCCTTGCTGTTTCTGTCCACTGCTAGAGGCACAATGAGAGAATCATGGGGTGAGAGAAAAGCATGGGGTGAGAGGGAAGCAGAGTCTAAACCATTCAAAACACTTGCAGTCACTGTATGGACATATCATTTGCCTTGCTTTCCCAGGTGGCCTTTTACCAATTTAAAACATTTTTGCTTGGGTCTGTAACATTTATATTGTACCATAAAACAGGCAGTGTCCATTCACCTAATTGGGTATCAATACTATATGTTCAATAAATATATGCACCTTGTGTAATGCCAAACATACAATACCAATGCTTCCTATGCAGCTGTGCCTGTCTCTCTTACTGATGACGTTTGGGGGAAAAAAGCAGCGTTATAACATTTGTTGCATGTATTCATGAGTTCAGATTTAGCTAAACACTGCACCCAATTAGGATGCCAGCTTTTCCCTAATTTCCTTATTTTCATGGAAAAGGAAAGCTACCGAAGCAGTTTATTGCACAATAGTGCAAACTATAATACTATATTTATTCTGCAGAATGCTTTACCATACCCGAGTAAAAAGCTTTAGAAGCTCTCTCTATATGTTGGGGATAGCAGCTACCATATTAGCTTGTGTGACCTCACTTCCTGCCTGAGGCTTTCCCTGCTTGACCATAGCCCTGGGTTCAGATTACAGCAGGAAGGGGAGGAGGGAGTGGGGAAAAGGGATAGAGGAGCAAATGAATGTGATAAATCCTTTGTGTACTAATCTTCACACAACGTTTTGTGGGTTCCTCGACCTTTCTCAAACAAAAAACTGTTTCTGTTTTATGCCAATTATGCAGCAGAGTTTCCAGATGAGCGCTACATTGAATCTTACACAGAACTTTGGACTTTTAGTATCATAAGGATGATGAAAGGCATTAACTGGCCCAGAGGGCAATTATATTACAGGCAGCCTTTACAGCGCCTATGTAGGACTACTGAAATTGACTCAGCCTTAACAGCTCTTATACACGGTTACAGATTTAGCTCTTAGCACACGGCTGATCCAGGGAATGCCATTCAAGAGACCATGTTTTTGCCTTCCTCTGTAATTACAGTTACGTACTACTATTTTCTGCTGCCAATCCCCCAACAGCAATGCAGCGGTAGCATAGACAATGTGTATGCCACCTTCACAAGAGAGCGCTCAGCTTTCATGTTCTAACATTTACCTCCGCTGCTTTTTCTCCAGTTCATGGTTGCGTCCCTGATGTCCCTCTATATGCAGCTTGGTGTCTTGAAGTTCAGAGGTGAGCCGCTGGCATTTTTTCTTTAGCTGTTGCAGAGTTCTTTGTGTCTCCTCATTATCTGCCTGTAGATCTGCCAACTGAAGAAAAGCCCAAGAGGACCCAAGATTAGAGGTAATCAAACACCATCGTATGAGAGCGGGATAGAGTGGGAGTATGTGTACACATACTGTATGCGTGTGACATTATTTTCTACGGCTTTAGTGCAGGTATGTCAAACAGACAAGGTTTTATTGTGTCTTTTTACGGGCTACAAAAATACAACTGCAATTACCAGTCCCTTCAGATATGGCTGAACCCTACTGATGGCCAATCATGTTCCCTGACAAATCCCTGTTAAAGCCACTCTGTGATCATAAGACATTCACACTGGACTCCTTCCAGACATGAGGATTTAAGCAAGAGAAACAAGGGGAACTATAGGGCCTGTTCAGTGTGGACCATTAGAACTAATCAATAAAAAAAACTGAGTGATTTCCAGAGATGACAGGCATAGAATACAACTAGTACTTCTTGAAAAAGATCAAATCATGGCTCTGTGGGTTCTTACTCTTCTTTCGAGCTGCTTCTTGCTCTGCTGCTCCACCTCCAGTTTATCTTCAAACTCCTGCTGCATTCGCTTCTTGGTGAAGTCAATCTCTCGGACTGAACGCTCGTATTTAAGGCGCCACTCTCCACCTGCGGATACCACAATGATGATAAATAGATGGATGACAAGCAACTGGATGGGGGGCTGATTACTTTTCCAATAAGTTACACTTTTCCAGTCCAAAGCAGTATTTCAAATACAGATTGCAATCTTAAATGGAGCGTGATTAGGGCATTGTCAGAATTCCTGGGAACACAGGACTACAAGGCCAGCTTTCTCTTTACATAATTCTGAATTGAATTGTAAATTGCAGTACTCCCTGCTGAAAGGTACCTTTTTACAGATGATGGCAGAAGGGGCACAGATAAAGGTAGAAAAGAAGGGGGGGGG
>CM044434.1:23478894-23526400 GCA_024363595.1 Xenopus borealis | reverse complement strand
TCACTGTAAAGCTTCTACATATTGGCAGGGACTAGGCATCATGTTGACCAAATAATTAGTGCCATTATTATGAAAAGACTTTTGTAAAGTCCAAAAACCATTTGTGATGTGAAAGACAACAAATATCAGCAAGGACCAACAAGTCAGGCACATATGGTACATTTAATTAACACTGCTCATTCAGTAGAACCTCCAGCAGCCTCTTAAATGCATGTTGGGAGCTACAGTTCTGCAAACACCTATCCATAGCATCCAGGCCTGGGCTGACAATCTGTGGGTTCTGGCAAAAGGCAGAGGGGCTGCTGTAAGTTGCCATAGAGTCTAGACAGTCACTATTTATTGGGTCTGTTTGGGAATCTGTGTGCTTGAAATGCCAGGGTCTATTCTGAATTCCAGGCCTGGCCTGATCACATCTATATGTCAAACATTTTTCACAAGGGTGATGGCACAACTTGCTACACGATAACTATTCTAAGTAGCCCAGCTAAGAAGCCAGTTGGCATGATCGTGAGCTGCTGAACACTGGTGTAACAAAGACAGTGCTTTGGCATTCTGATGGTGGCCCAGATATCCCGCAGTGTTTTTTAACTTCATGGAACCCCCAATGACTTTGTGACTGCATGTAGCCTTCCTCGCTCCCTCCTCGGTCACAGCTAGGAGCTATTCCCATGTGCAACTCCTGATAATCATAAACATATTCTGTGCCACTCCTCTTCACTCACACAATCCCCCAGAGATCAATACGTTCAATGCCAACATCCCCTCAAGCAGCAGGTCACAGCCAAGGGGAGGAGAGACAATGTCTCAGAGCTCCTATCAGTTCCAATTTATAGATTTTCCCTGGTTTGCATAGTTATCAGCCAGGCATGGGCTGCACACTGGGACAGCTGAACTACCTTTATGCAAATGTGGCCTTCAACAGAATTCCACACTAAGTGCTGGTGACCTCTCTGGCATTAAAGGGGCTCAGAGTTCTGCCATCATCTCAGCAGTAGCTAATGAGGATTATCATTCACGGTGCAACAAAAAGCACACAGAACCACAGACAGTCAGCTTATAGATTACATGAAGAGCATATGGAATTTTGGCAACAACTCTCCAGTAACAAATACTAAGACGCCAATGAGATGTGCAGAGCAAATTACACTCAGTAAGCCCACTAACTCCAGTAAGGTGTCAAAGACCAAGCTAGAACACTCAAGATGCTACATGATAAATGACCCTCTATTACTGAGATCCTTTCATTACATCCTCCTTTTGAATACCCGATGCAGCTCTAAAGCTACTTGGAATGGATATTTGTAGGAAAGTGGCTTTGTGTTGGCCAGGATTAAGTCTGTTTGGTAGCACCAGGCCTCAGTGGATACTCTCCAGGTGCCGAAACACTTTCCAACATTGCCTTCAGATTCCTCAGGGACACTCAGTTGTTCCATTCCAGAAAGTAGTAGAATCATATTAAGCCTATATAGGTAAAGTTTACTTTATTTGCCTGTATTAGCTTGCCAAACATTCCCATCCAAGTGACATATAAGCATAATCGGTAAACCGTTCAACATAGGCAGAGACAAAAAGCCTAGAGCCCATAAGGGCTAGACCACACAGGAAGATTTCAGCGAGATTAGTCACCTGGCGACTAATTGGCGCTTCTTTGAGGGCAACTAATCTCCCTGAATTGCTTGACCATGTCTCGTGCCCCCTAAACTGTAAGTCGCCTGCGCCTATTCACACGCGGCAATGCATTTTTCTAAGTAGCTCGAAATTGCCTCACAAGGTCTAAAGGACATGAATCAGCAGCTTCAATCTGCCCGTGCATGGTTACTTTTAGATTAATTAGCTATCCATGGACTGTATCCAAAAACATTACTGGACCTTTAATATGCAGGAGTTAAAATATACGTTGAGCAAGAAAACCATAAGAAGTATGGTGGGAGGGTATAACTGCATTGCTGTTGACTTTAAAACTTTAATTTGAGCAGCACAATGGCTTGCAGAACTAGGGCCCCGAGTTCAATTCCAGCCAAGACACAATCTGCATGGTGTTTGTATGTCTTTATTGGGTTTAATGGGTAGACAGGTTAATGGGCTCATGATAAAACTGACCCTAGTGTGTGTGTGTGCCCGAGAATGTGCCATAAGCGGGCCGATAAAAGCTGCCGACAGACTGAGTCGGCAGCTTATCAGCCTGTGCGTGGTGCCCTTCTGAAAGTCGGGCAGATGTCGATTGGACGGGACTAAAAATCCCGTCGGAGCGCAGCTGCATCTGTCCGTTGATGCAGTCCTGTGATCAGACCGCCTGTACCTCCTTCTGTTGTGATCCAATCGTTGGGCCCTAGAGCCCGCGATCAGATCAGCCCAATATCGCCCACCTCAAGGTGGGGATATCGGGTAGAGATCCTCTTGTTTGGCGACATCACCAAACGAGCGGTGTATGGCCACCTTTAGATTGTACACTCCACCGGGGCAAGGCCTAAATGGTTTATAATCTGTGCTGTGAGGCTAATAATGGCGACACAGGCAACAAATACTGCATTTTACAATGCTACAGGCACAAAAGACAACCACGACTGTATGGAGTAAATACAACAGCATGGCTGTCAAGCAAAAATATAACAAATAGGGAAAATAAACTCAAGCTAGACTGATGTTTTGTAGATGGATGAAGCGATCAGCAAGTAACTTGCCTGAAAGAATATGTGAAAACAATTGCAGGAGTAACATTAGCTGCTCTAGGTATGTAGTCAGATATTATTGATTGCATGCTATGGGCATGTTACAGTAATTGCTCTGTGGCTTCACTTTATACTGCTATAGAGAGAACAGTCGTGCTGCCTTCTATTCTTCCCCACTGTCTCCCAGGAAACAAACTCCCACCAAGTACAATTTTACTATTGTTTCTGCTGCGCCTCACAGCACACGTGTGCCTACAAGCATGTGGGTAGGAGGAGATCATACACAGACAGGCAGGAATGTGCATCCCAAAACCACCTTGTGGCTGCAAATAAAAGGAATTTGGGCACCACTACTTTGATTTCACATGTATATGGACATATTTAAAGTGATCGTGTGTCGAAACTTTAAGGCAGCTCCAATCATTCTCAGCAGCTATTCACCATCTGGCAGCTTATAGTGGACTACAATTCCCAACATTCCCTGCTGGCAGAAATTATGGCATACCACCAGCTTGAGGTTACAGGTTAGCTAGCACCGAGATAAAGTATTGTTACCGACATCTTGCTTTACACAAGGTCTTGCAGCTATAGCTACTGTCATCTTGTTTTGCTATACACAAGGTCTCACAGCTATAGCTAGTATTGCTACCGTCATCTTGCCTTGCTATACACAAGGTCTCACAGCTATAGCTAGTATTGCTACCGTTATCTTGCCTTGCTATACACAAGGTCTCACAGCTGTAGCTAGTATTGCTACTGTCATCTTGCCTTGCTATACACAAGGTCTCACAGCTTTAGCTAGTATTGCTACCGTCATCTTGCCTTGCTATACACAAGGTCTCACAGCTGTAGCTAGTATTGCTACTGTCATCTTGCCTTGCTATACACAAGGTCTCACAGCTATAGCTACTTCACAAAATCAAACTATACACACAGTAGCACAATCGCAGCCCTTCTTCCTGACAACAGCTCTGTTCGACACCTTCTCTTCTGATGTTAACACACTATCCCCCAATCACAGCACCAGCACCCCTGATACTAGCTTGCTTTACTGTAAGCACGGACAATAGTAGCATCTTTCTCAGATGCAATCTTACCTTTGTATGCATATTGTCCGCTCCTCCCAATACAAGGATTTTGATAAAGTAGCCACAGGGCTACGAAACGCGTAGTAATGGTTCTGTCCTTATGTGGTGAATCCTAAATTGACTAAATAAATTTAGAATTTTTATACTACTCTCTATAATCCTTGATTGATGCTATCCGGAGCAGTTTCCATGTGCAGCACACTAAGTTTTTTTTCCTTGCTGGGAGCTCCCTATAAAATTACCCTGATCTGCCTTACATTACCCAATTAAAACTTCCCTGACACAATAATGCTTTGTTCTACATGTTACACTGCAGCTGCAGTCCCCAACCTTACATTAAATTTCTTTTATTATACAGACATACTCGCATACCTACAGCCCCGAATCCTGGCACCATACGCCTTTACTATACAAACTGGTCCACAATATTAGCCCCTACCCAGACACTTGTAGGCCCCTCCCTGCCCCAATATCTGTGCACACATACAAAGTCCTATTTAATTGGCAAACTTACGTCTTTTCCACGAATCTGCTCCTCAGTTAGCTGCACCTCTATCAGTGGCCGGACTGTAGTAAAGAGTTTCCACCAGGGCCAGTCCTTCACCCCCTTATTTTTCTTAATGTTCTTCTGGATGCAGCGAATGGCAAGCTCTTGGATCTAAACAGGCAGAAGAGAAGGATTAGTGAGGCAGGAAGACAAGAGTGACAGCACGCCTCCCAAACAGATCCATGTGAGATACTGCATGGCTCTGACAAACACGTGCTGAAATGAAAGAAAACAATATTGAAAGCCCAGGAATAATGCCAAATGCATGAGTGAGATAACGTGCAGCCAGCACTCCATGTAAGGGAGAAAATAAGAAATAAGATGGTGAGGAAGAGATAGATAAAGAGGTAGAAGCTAGGAGAAATGATGGCACGAAAAACAGAAGTAGAAGGTAGGAGTGAGAGAACAGGAGAAACATGCAGAAGTGATGCAACAGTAACTGGATAATCCAGATCCCTAATGAGACAATAACATTATTAACATGTATTTCTATAGCGCCAACTTATTGCGTAGCGCTGTGATAAACACCCTGCCAGGAGCAATCATGGCACAATCCACAAACTGTCTTGTCTGGTGGGCACAATCTGGTTTAAAGGAGAACTAAAGACCTATAATATGGCTGTTGTATTGTATATACAGAACTGACTATACCAGCAGAAGGGTTGAGGCACCTTTAACATGAATGACCCAGGCCTTCAAAGCTGTTCACAGGCAGAGCTATTGGTGATTGGATAGGTTTTGGGTGGATCATAGACAGTGTAAGGGTCTAATGGGTCAAATCAGGAGTGTGGTCATGCATGTACAGGGCATTTTTCTTTCCCAGGGGCCACATTTTACTTGCCGATAACTGGTGCCTCCTTGGGGGAGATTTATGCTAACTTAGAAGGGTGGGTGCTGTGGAGGCATCCCTCGTTCTTTCCCTAGAATGTTTTAAAAAAAACACACAAAACTAGCTTTTCAGCAGGCTAGAATAAGAGCGTGTCTTTGATGACATGAGCTTTCTGCTAATGGAAGAACTACTACAGCCGTTTCCATAGTCATTATAACTAAAGCAAACTGCTTAAGACCACTGATGATACAGTCAAAAATGCTCTTTGAGAACTAGAAGCCTGAAAGTTATAGTTCAGCAACAGCAGGAGGGCAGCAGGTCACACATATTGCAAGCCGGTAGGCAAATGAAAAGCAAGAACACAATATGGACTGTTCAGATGGAGAGTGAAGGGTCAGAAGGACACCACCAATAACAATCGGATCCCCACTGTAGAGCCCCTACAACTTCCACATCTAAGCAGAGTAAGTGCATGCACATGTCAGCAATGGTTATCAGCAGGCAGAACAGCCAAGCTCTGATAAGGAGACAGACCACACACCCCTTACCGTGTCAGTGTTCTGCCCCGCTCTCCTGAGAATAGGCACTGAACAAATACAGTTCAGCCGAGGAGAAGAGTGAGTTTGTCCCTCCCAGCCCCAGCATACTTTCTCAGGGACACCCCCCACATCGGACAGTTAGAGGAGACCATTTATAACATGGTTTACCATTTTAAGTTAAGCCGGTATAAAGCTAATGCCACTTCAAAACTCGAGCCAGTATGTGCACCCTCCCAAACCATACCTTTCTCTTCTTGAACTGCTGGCGTACCAGGTAACCTCTGCATGCAGCCTGGAACAGAGTGAGGTTCTTCTTGTTCTCCTCATCCCGTTGCTCTTCAAGCTTTGTGATGGTACTGGCTCTGAAGAACACCTGAGAGAACAGGTTATAGCACCCAAGTTCAGAACCAGAGTAGTTATACATATACCCCATCCTGACGTCTTGGTTTAGGACTGAAACGTCACATAAACTTTCCTTTTTTTGCATAATACACACACACACATACATATATATTTAGCAGTTTTATCAGAATACAGACACAATGCCTGGCTCAATGGAAATCTGTATATCAGATGCAGATTACTAGAAAGTAACTGTTATTTTTACATATAAAACCTTTGTTTTTTTCTGTAGAAAGAAGGAGGGCAGAACAAGAACTGTAAACTGCATATTCTGGAACCCCAGGTATAACTGTATGTACATAAGAAATATACATAGGAAATGAGTTTGAGATAACAGAACAAATACAAGACATGTCTGTTCTGTTTTACCTCCCAAACATGAAGGGGCTGGTTTACATTTGCAGGAACAGACACATTTTTGTTTATTGTATCAGAAGAAGCATTGTGACCTTTTTATCACCAAGTAACCAGCAATCCCAAATTCCGCAGAATATACCCTTTGTTGGGCATGCAGGACACGTGAAAAACATTCAAGCCCCCAGCATTCTTTGCAAGAGAAATCCTGCATGCAGGAAGCAATTTAAGTCCATTCTTAATACAACCCAAGAGCCTGCCCAGTGCTGCATCTATAAGATCCTATGAATCCTGAATTCCTACGATCTTCAGATTGTGTGTGGAGTGTCCCGACATTAGTCGTGCCATGCCGATTGGTCGGACAGGTTAGAAAATTTCTGGCTGCCAATAATATTTCTGCGTGTATTGCCAATCGTACGAATTTCAAGGGGAGACTGTCAGTAGTTGGACACAACTTTCGTACGATATGTGTCAGTGGTAATAAAACATTGGCTGATCTGTGATTTTACTACTTTATTTAAAGGGCACCTATTGCAAAAAAACATTACCCCCAACCAAAGGTGCGGGCTGATCGAGCCCACGTTCCGGTTGGGGATAACAGTACTTTAAAAAAAAAAAAGCCCCCTGCCTTCACTAGCAAACTAGTGCTCCTGGCGTGAGCCGCAATGACCGTGGAAGCACATGCACATTAAGGAAAGCGGCCCCGAAATTGTGGGCCCCCGAAGATGCACGCGAGCAAAATGCGCATGTGCTTACACTGTGATGGCGGCTCGCACCAGGAGTGCTAGTTTGCTAGTTCCGGCAGGGGGCTTCTTTTTTTTTAAAAAAAAAGTACGGTTATCCCCAACTGGAATGCTGGCTCTTATCAGCTCGCACATTTGGTTGGGGGTAACTTTTTTTTGCAATACGTGTCCTTTAATCTGAAGGTTAGTGGCAGGTCGGGAGATGGCGATGATTCGTACGATCGGATCTTTGCGTCTATGGCCAGCTTAAGCCTTGTATTGTGAAGACATGAACGGCCAGTCTCTCGCATTCCCCACTTACAATATGGAACAACACTCCAGTTTTCTTGGCTCGGCTATGGATTATACTGTTTCTTTGATTGGGGAAGTTAATGATCAGTCTTTGCCGTGTGTTAGCATTTTGGAAGAGATGAGCTGAATCAAACCGGTACAGAATTTGCTGGGCCGGTCGTACCAAGTGCGGGGCCCAATGGGAACCATTTTGGCCGGGCCCCCTAGAACTGTGTGTGTGCAGTACCATGGATTATATATACAAAATTTATGTAATTCACTTATTTGGGCCAATTAAGTTTGGGGCGGGCTGGGTCAATCAGGTTCATCTGTGGCCTGCGCCAATCGGGTTTGAGTGGGCTGGGCCAATCTGGATTAGGGGTAGGCAGGGTTACTGGGGAATTAAGGGAATAGGAATCAGAGCTCGCACTGGAGCGGGGCCCCCATAAGTGCGGGGCCCAATTAGGCCAAATTGGTCCAATGTGCTTAAAACCGGCACTGAGAATTTGTATGGTTTAATTTGTCCGTGACAATAAGCTCGGAGTTGTGACAGACCTGCGATAGTCATTGGGGTGTAGACTGGTACCACATTACCCAAGCATCTGAAAATTACTATATTGTAATACAGTCCATAATGTGCCACTGTATATTGTACTGTGCCAGTCACTGGGCAAACAATCCTCAAGAGTGCACTGTGCTTTTAAAGGGGTTGTTCACCTTTGAGTTAACTTTTAGTATAATGTAGAGAGTGATATTCTGAGACAATTTGCAATTAGTTTTCATTTTTTATTGTTTTATATTTTTTATGGTTTTATAGTTATTTAGCTTTTTTATTCAGAAGCTCTCTAGTTTGCAGTGTCAGCAATTTGGTTTCTAGGGTACGAATTACCAAAGCAACCCTGCATTGATTTGAATAAGAGACTGGAATATGAATAGGAGATGGACTGAAAAGAAAGATAAGTAATAAAAAGTGTCAATAACAATACATTTGTAGCCTTACAGAGCATTTGTTTTTAGATGGTGTCAGTGACCCCCATTTGAAAGCTGCAATGAAACAGTTTTTAAATGATTTGCAATTTTCTTCTATGAAAAATAAATAATGAAGACCAATTGAAATGTTTCTTAGAATTGGCCATTCTACAATATACTAAAAGTTAACTTGAAGGTGAACCACCCCTTTAAATTAGTGTATTACTATCTACAGCAACTGTAAGACGCAGTGATGTAAACTGAATTAAAACCTAAAAGGTGGCGTAAATTGCTTTTTCAGACAGGAATTTTACTAATGCGTTGGTGCAAATACAAAATATGCACTTTTCAAAGGAAAAGTTACTAGCATTTCATATGTAGCGATAAGGCTCAGGGCAACATTGGAATCTGTTAAAGGAAAACTATACCCAAAATGAATATCTGAGCAACAGATCGAATGAAGTGACATGTTAAAGAATATTATCGAACTGGAACATATATATTTGATTAAATATTGCCCTTTTATTTATTTATTTCCTCTCTGTGCTGCCTCAGAGATCACCTGACCAAAAATAGTGTAACTCTAACAGGAAGAAGTGTAGGAAGCAAGAGACAGTTAATTGGCTCGTGTAACCAACATGCACGGTTAGTTTTTGTGAACCGTGAATCCTAGGATCCCAGGGGGCGGCCCTTATTTTTTAAAATGGCAATTTTCTATTTAGGATTACCTCATGGCACATACAAATAAAAAAGTATATTATTATGAAAATGGTTTATTTACATGAATCAGGGTTTTACATATGAGCTGTTTTATTCAATATCTTTTTATAGAGACCCACTTTATTCAGGGGGGGGATATAGTTTTCCTTAAATGTCACCAAGGAGCTGCTATTCTATAAAAATCTACCAAGAAGCTTCTGCTAAGGCAAGCTATGTGGCAGCTCCATCTCGTAAACGAAATTAAGCAGATATTGCAAAAATAAAAATGGATCTGCTTGTCTTTCCATTGGATGCCTGAAGCAAACCATAAAAGGAAGATTAAACAAACATCAATACGTATTGATTAGAAGGCTCAAACTCTCTACAGACAACTGTAGAAACAGACACATACCCTGCTCAGGCCCATATGATAACTGCTCTTCTCTAGATCCAGGGACTCCAGTAGCTCCTCCACAGCCTGTAAGGAAACACAGGATTAAAGTTAGTTTGTTTTGACTTGCCCCTGCTCATATAGATGCAATTAAAAGAATTACTGAAGTCTTATTGTCCGAGGGCAATGCATTAGTGGCATTGCTTGATAGCAAAGAGGCTGCTGTGCACAGGCAGTAATAGGTAACAGATAAAGGTATGGGATCCATTATGTGGAAACCTGTTATACAGAAAGCTCTGAATTACGGAATGGCCATCTCCCATAGACTCCATTTTATCCAAATTCCAAAAAACAGATTTTTCTCTGTAATAATAAAACAGTTTCTTGTACTTGAGCCAAATGAAGATATAATTAATCCTTATTGAAAGCAAAACCAACCTATTGGGTTTATTTAATGTCTACATGATTTTCTAGTAGATTTAAGGTATGAAGTTCCAAATTACATAAAGATCCATTATCCAGGAAAACCCAAGGTCCCCTGCATTCTGGATAACAGGTCCCATACCTGTACATATCAGAACCAACAAGAAATACATAAATGGGTTCTATTTCATAGATAAACCTTTTAGAGAATAAGAGATATAAAAGCAATTAGAAAATACAATGTGGCGGACTAAACTATCTCCCAAATTTCTGTAAAGCCTATCTTCAGCTTCACACCTTGAAATGCTATCTCTTACAAACACATTGAGCCCAGCCTGTCAAGGCAACATGGTTCAGCTGAACTGTGAACAGATAAACAGAATCCAATGCAGAATGGTAAAAGAAAAATACTAAATCAGTTAGCACAAGATACCATTAGAGGCGTTTTTTTTCCCCTCCATTTAGTTCCTGCAATAACTGTACACACTATGAGGCCCATTTATCAAAGTCCGAATTTATCTCATTTTCTGAAAAATACTCCGACCAAATCTGAGCAGCTGATTTTCCCCTTTTTTGTCAATACATTTTCCCGAAAATTTCTTGCGTGGGGAAATAACCCAGAAAATTCATATTCTACGAATCTTTCAGATTTTACGCAACAAAACCATGAAATCTTCGGATTATTGCATGAAACCCAGCACAAATCAAGATATTTTCGGGAATTCTCCCATTGACTTGTATGCAACCTCGGCAGTTCTGAGAAGCCGGATTTGCGTGTTCGGACTTTTTCCATCCTCGGGGTAGAATAAAAGTTTTATTTTTCACCAATAAAAATGTGGATTTTATTATTATTAAATTTTTCGTGTTTTTGGCATTCGGCCTTTAATAAATATTACCCTATATGTTTAGTTATATATTTTCTTCCATCTGTGTGTGTAATAAATTATATGCTTACACACAGGCATATACCCCGCATATGTGATCTGTATTGTATGGATATATTTATACATTTCCTGCTGCTTGGATTATTTGATCGCCTGAATAAACGAGATAGTGATTATACATATATACACATACATAGATGTAGAGAGAGATGTAGAGAGAAATGTAGAGAGAAATGTAGAGAGAAATGTAGAGAGAAATGTAGAGAGAAATGTAGAGAGAAATGTAGAGAGAAATGTAGAGAGAAATGTAGAGAGAAATGTAGAGAGAAATGCAGAGAGAAATGCAGAGAGAAATGTAGAGAGAAATGCAGAGAGAAATGTAGAGATGCAGAGAGAGATGCAGAGTGAGAGATGGCCATAGACGCACAAATAATATTGTACGAAACAAAGTTTTGTACGATATTCGGTGCGTGTATGGTGGAAAACCAGCCGGCCTATATCTATAGAAGACTTGGATCTTGGTTGGTTAGTCGATCGGGCTGGACGGAAAATTTTGATCAGGTGCCCTTCACATCGGCTATTGTTAGTGCTGAATCTACATGTAACATCAGGACCTGGGCATGTCCTAACAATCAAAGCCAGAAGTACAGTAGGAGAGGGACAGCCAATCACAGCCCTGCAGTCACACGAGCACAGCTAGGCTTCAGTTCCCTATCAGGTCCTGCTAGCTGCTTCTTGCCCTACAGTGCAGTGAGCAGAGTGCCGCTGGCTCTCCTGCACAGCCTGTAACTTCAGGGAGCCAGGCCCGGACTGGCAATCTGTGGGTTTTGGCAAATGCCAGATTGGCTGCTGTAAGATGCCATAGAAAGTGACTTAAGTGGGCGTATCTTGGGGAAACTGACTTGCAGCTCAAAGGGCAATTCACCTTCATTAGCAAAACTGTAATAACTAACCTTAAAACCCTCAGAAATGTGTTCAAACATTCCATAAGCTGCCAAATGTTGTAAAATGGACATGGTAATTAGCGGTATGACCACAAAACTTTTTGTCAATATTTCTATTTTCAAAATGTTGGGAGGTATGCTAATCTTAGAGGGTCCATTGGACACATTTAGCTTTGTCATTAGGCCTGGGGCCCAACACACGCAGTTACTTCTACAGTGATATTGTGCATCATTATCCAGCCATGCAGTACACATCCATCGTCTCTTCTGTAAGTAACACCTTGTGAGTGCATCTCATCCCACAGTAAAACAAAATCCTTTCATGAAGCAGTATCTTTGCTCTCTAACACTCCCGGGAGAGGCACAAAAAGCCCATTACTTTGAAGGCAATTGACTGCCGGAGACAGCGCCGGGCTCTTTAACGCTCCTTGTCAAGACGCCACGTTCCTACTGGAAAAGACTGGGGAGCCTACGGATCTCTAATGCTCTTTAACACTTCTATTGCTAGTGGGACACACAACAGATGAATATTTCCATTGGGTCTGACATGGAGCACCAAGGCGGGCGAAAAATACGAGAACTTGCAGTACGCAATAAAACATTCTGCACTGCTATTACAAGTACATAAAATTGGATATAAATAAGTATCCTTTCCAGATAGAATACCCACATATCTCTTTAAATAGAGATCAAGAGTCCCCTCCTGCTCTTTCCAAAGAGGGTCACTTTTTTCAAAGAAGAGTATAAATAAAAAGTAATGTAGCCAAACGGACCAGAGCCCGGAACTGCCAGAAGTTCTCCTCTCAAGCAAAATGTGCATGTGCTTTTACCACAAGGTGTTAACCATTTTGACTGGTGAGGAATAATTAGAAGCCGAACCTGCGGTTCAGAATTTTCACTCAACTCCTGATTAAGTCATCCCACCCAGTTCTATAATCACAAAATAGCTAGCCCCCCATACCCGGCATTCTTACAGTATCCCATTCTGGTTGCACAGGCTCCTTGTTCACAAGATGCCCCTCTCCTTTGGTAGATTTCTTTGCCCTTTTGCATTCAAAGTGCCCCATCCCCTAGAACCCACCCAGGGCAGGATGGCGCAGTTCAACAATGCTCCTTCCAAAAAACAATCCAATGAAAACATATTTCTCCTTTAAAGGGAAATACTACAAAAACTTTTTGAAAGTAAACAATTTCAGTCAACTTTGCAATATACATCAGTTAAAAAATATGCAGACTTTTTATCATTTTTCATTCCCTAAGCCTAGCCCCCTGCTGATCTGTCTGACTAGTTTGTTGAGCTGGCTGACTACTGTTACTTTATATCAACAACCATCTGTCCTCAGCCTGCATCCTCCAAACCCCACAATTCCCTGCACACGTGATTTCAATAAGGTTCACAACATCACTGTGCAATGCATTGTGGGTTATGTAGTTCCTGCATGCTTTCTGTAAAGGGTGGAGAAGTTTTTACAATTTGTAACATCAGTGTTTAGTCCCTCCTTCTCTGCCAGGTTTTCAAATGATGCCAAAATGGAACAACTGTTAATCAGCTGGATTTAAAAGACCAGTAACATCAAAAAATGAAATTGTTTTAAAGTAATAAAAATATAATGCAGTGTTGCCCTGCACTGGTAAAACTGCTGTATTTGCTTCAGAAACTTATATAAATAAGCTGCTGTGTAGCCATGGAAGCAGCCATTCAAAGGAGAAAAGGCTCAAGTTACACAGCAGATAGCAGATAAGCTCTGTAGAACATAATGTTATCTGTTATCCATTACTGATGCTGTGCCATATAGCCGTTTTTCAATTTCCGCCATTGCTACTTAGCAGCTTGTTCATATGAACTATAGTAGTGTTTTTGAAGCAAACATCAGTTTTAACAGTGCAGGGCAACACTACTTGATATTTTCTTTACTTTAAAACACTTAAATTTTTTGGTGTTACTGTTCCTTTAAGTAAAGAAAATGTTATTTATTCATACTTGAAGAAACAGGTGGTTGGTATATTAGGGGTTTCTATGTTATGTGGGCCTCTATCAAATTATGGTTTGGAAGACAGAGTTCCCCTTTAATGCTAAAATAATAAAAAAAAAAGAAAAAACGCAACTAAAATAATTTAACCACCTGATTACACGTTGCAATTAAATCACAGAATTATTTATTTCCCTTCTTTTCTGCCTGGCAGCCAAAACACGATTGCCGTGTGAGGTTAAAATGTTATTGCGACAAAAAGCTAAATAATTCAGTAACCATAAAAAATATGGTAGTTCTGGTGCCAAAAGAACCCAGAATCGCATGCAGGAGAGTCTGCAGCAGGTCGGGTACCCATTGGTTAGCCTGTGGGCAACCTGCGGGGTGCATGTAGAAGTTTCGGGTGCGGGTATAGACGCGGGTCGGCAGTTCTGCGGGTATGCTCAATGGTGAGTTTTACTCCTTTTTTCTGTTCACACCTACTTCTAATGAAGTCACTTTCATTAGAAGTAGAATGAGGTCACTTTCGGTCTACAATACCAGCACTTCCTGTTTGTTGACGGTCAGCTAGTCATGGATCGGGCAGTGCATCCAAGCGGGTAAAAATGCGGGTTGCTCATCCGGGTAGCAGGTCAGGTTTAAAAAATTGGTTCTGTGCAGGACTCTAGCATGCAGTG
The DNA here is from genome assembly GCA_024363595.1 of Xenopus borealis. Taxonomy (NCBI): domain Eukaryota; kingdom Metazoa; phylum Chordata; class Amphibia; order Anura; family Pipidae; genus Xenopus; species Xenopus borealis. The sequence goes on along the minus strand of CM044434.1, from coordinate 23,512,002 downwards.
ACTGAAACAAGGTTTTTATTCTTTACAGAACAAAGAGACTCAAGGGGATCTATAAAAGTACATGGTTTATTATATAACCCACTCCAAACAGGCTCAAGTTTAGCCAGACGGCACCAAGCAGTGAGACCCTAAAAAACTTGCCTGTATTTAGCACAATGCAACGGTTATATGTTCCACTACATTGCAACCATAGCCATTTTTATATTCATTTATTTCGCTGCAATATTAATGGACATAAAACACAAAGATTTTAAACACACATCAGGCAGAATTGCAGGGACGAGGAAATCTGAAAGAATCCGAACATTGTTACCGAAAAAGTAGAATGAGCGAGTCTAAATTGCATTGTAAATTAATAATGACTTGTACAAATAAGCTATTTAGCAATGCTAATCTGCTGCCAGTAGGGACCGTGATTTTATTAACCGTAAAGAATTGATCTCCCTAGGCCACAGCAAAAAAAATTTCTAATGTGAAAGTTCTCTTGGGATTAGCTTTGTGCCACCGAGTTGTTGTACTGAGCACACCGGTAATCACACCCCGTCCTCATTCTTTACTTTTACAAATCCTACACTGAAATTTGGTTTCAAATCCAAAACTCAAAAAAGGTTGGGGACGCCTAGAGTAATTTATGGAATAGTCTAAGTTGGTGAAAAAAAATGATAAAAATATATATGAAAAAAAAAAAACCCTGAAAATTGGCATATGTATTCATCCCCTTTGCCATGAAGCCCCTACAAAATCCTGGTGCAACCAATTACCTTCAAAAGTCACATAATTAGTGAAATGAAGTCCAATTGTGTGCAATTGAAGTGTCACATGATCTATCGGTATAAACACACCTTTTCTGAAAATGCCACTAAGCAAGAGGTATCACACCATGAAGACCAAGGAGCTCACCAAACAAGTCAGGGACAAAGTTGTTGAGAAGTACAAGTCAGGGTTGGGTTATAAAAAAAAAATATCCACATCTTTGATGATCCCCTGGAGCACCATCAAATCCATCATCTTCAAATGGAAAGAAAATAGTACCACAACAAACCTGCCAAGAGAGGGCCACCCACCAAAACTCACAGAGCAGACAAGAAGGGCATTAATCAGAGAGGCAGCACAGAGACCAAAGGAGGTAAGGTCAGAGACTGGAGTATCTGACCATATGACCACAATAAGCTGTCTACTCCATAGAGCTGGGCTTTATGAAAGAGTAGCCAGAAAAAAAAGTCATTGCTTAAAGTTGAAAATAAGAAACAACGTTTTTAGTTTGCCAAAAGGCATGTGGGCAGCTCCCCAGTTGTATGGAGGAAGGAGCTCTGGTCAGATGGGACTAAAATTTAACTTTTGGCCACCAAGGAAAATGCTATGTCTGGTGCAAACCCAACACATCCCATCACCTCAAGAACACCATCCCCAAAGTAAAACACGGTGGTGGCAGCATCAGGCTTCCCTATAGAATATCCCTGTACTAACACCATCCATCCAACATGAAGGAGCTGGAGCAGTTTTTCCTTGAGGAATGGGGCCTTTCTGTAATTTAGATCTTCACACCTTCAGGGCTGGATTTACATAGGGGGCACCCCTAGGCCCACTGTCATTTGTCGCCCATGCCCCCTCCCTTTTATTTGCTCGAATTTTCATCATCGGGACGGAGCAATGCGAATTGGCACACAGGAAATTTACATTTCTGAACCAATGTGGGTGTGGTTGGGCAGCATGCTGCCCCCTAAAATCCTGCCGCCCTAGGACCGGGCCTAGGTGGCCTCTCCACAAATCCAAGCCTCCATACCTTAAGACTACTAGAAAACCATATAAACATCAAATGCACCCAATAGGCTGGATTTACTTTCAATGAGGATTAATTATATCTTCATTTGGATTAAGAACAAGGAATTGTTTTATTGTTACAGAGAAAAAAGAAAATCAGTTTTGAATTATTTGGATTAACTTGAGTCTATGGGAGATGGCCTTTCCATAATTCAGAACTTTCTGGATAATGGATCCCACACACACACACACACATATATATTCCATCACCAGCAAAGAAATTGGCCCACATATTATTTAGGCAGCTCTTTCTGCACATAAATCAAAGCGTAAGGTATAAAAATGAAGAATCTTCCAGAGGAAGGGCCAAATACCATGAAATATTAAGTTTGCATCTGTGCCAAATAGTGAGCAGGGGTTTTTCTTGTGTCACATTGCTATGCCTTCTTTTCTTATGCAAAATAGCATCTATCATACTTTATGGCCAAAATTCTAACAATCTTTAGCACAGAACATGCAGACCAACGTGGACCCAGCTCGGATAGGAACCCTGTTTTTTATAATGGGAGGCAATCATACAAAGATAAATTAGTGAATAACAGATTCATTTTTAATCAACTGGTCTGAAAGAGGCAGTGTAAACAACCCCCTTGCTCAGCATGACTTCAGTGAATACATTTTTGCAATTTCTTGAGGTAAACTGAGAAATGGAAGCTCCTCCATGTAGCGCTTGCACATATACACATTATTTTGCTTTTCCAATAAGTACACAACAAAAGTTTATGCAAATGATTTCTGGGGATTTGGGGAGTAGGCTTGCTTAGGTACTGAATGTTGCTGAAATTTTGAACCCAGCACTTCAAGGGAAAGCAAATAAAGCTACATAGCAGGACATCTCTACATGATAAATAAATGTGAGTTTTAAAATTTACTTCAGATTCTAAAAACAAAAAAAAGCACACCCAGTAATAAAAAAATAATATGGATGGATGGATGTAAAATGCCCAATTAAAGAGGAGGAAGAGGTCTCTGTCAGATCTGATAAAGGGTAATGCCTGCATGCTACCCAGCAGTAGTCAATTAAAGATGGGACGCTAAGAAGGGTTATAGACATAGAAGGCAGCAAGTCATGTTCAGCAGGGATTTCATATCAATAATTAAATTGCTGCTGTATTCTGCAGTGTTCTTTATCAATGATTCAATTAGGTATAACCGACCTAGAGCAAGTAAATTATGGCATACTCCAAATGATAATCACTAATGAAAAATAGTGTTTGATCTAAACTTTTTGCTGTCTCGGCACAGGGGCTTCCTGGTGCTAAGCAATACCTTATTTGTTAGCAACTCTCATTTATAGTTTTAATACCTATGAGCAGGCCCGCCATCAGGGGGGACAAGTGTCCCGGGCCCGGAGCTGAAGGGGGGCCTGGCAGCGCTGAAATTTTCAAAGAGCCGGGCCTCCCTTACAAGTGCAGTAGCGAGCTTTCGCCTCGCTGAAGTCCTGTGCAGAATGTGGAAGTGCCGAACCTTTGCGAAGTCCTGAAGAGGCGGAAAGACCCGAAGTCACGAAAGGATCCAACACTGAAGTCCTGAAGCAGCAAAAATACCCGAAGTCACTAAAACAGCTATAACTGAAGTCCTGAAGCCACGAGTTCAATTCGACTGACACCAATGTGGCCAACAATTTTTTATTTTAATAATCTAAAGGCCCCTGCACCAATTTAAAAAAATATATATATATTTTATTGGGCCCCAATTTTTATTTTTTTTTGCCGGGGGACCTGACCACCAATTTTTAAAAAACATTTTATGGGGGGCCCTGGCACCAATGCTTTTTAATGGAGGGCAAATTTTTTTTTAGTTTTTTTGTTTTTAACTTATAAGGGAGCCTTGGGGGGTTACGTTTTTAGCGCTGATGTCTGTGTGGTCTTTTAACTTTGATGTGGAGTGGGCAGGGATTAGAGGCAGGGCTTGGGTGGGCGGGGGGCGGGGCCCAGGTGGCCCCCAAAATTTTGTTGTGCAGGGCCCCGTGATTTCTAATGGCGGCTCTGCCTATGAGAGCTCTGTAGAACAAAGGCATGTCCTACAAAACACGGAGGAGTGCAATTATGGCATTATATAAACAATGCCATGGCTTCCATAGGAGGACTACCAGCAGGATTCTCCCAGCAGCTTCAGTAGGTAGCATCTTAAAGGGGAACGATCACGAAAATTTTAATTTAATATAACCTTCAGCATACTGAAATAAGAAACTTTCTAAATCCAATCAATTAATAAATTCTGTACAGTTACTGAAATAAGTTTATATTCACTATCCCTCTCTCCGTATCGGTTTCTCTTCATTCTTTCTTTATGCAGCGGTTGTGTGTCAGATATTCATTGACAGTTAAATCCAATATATCTTATAGGGGGGCTCCTTTAGAGCTCACTCTAGTAAAATGACCAGACATCATGTCTCTCTACATGCAGGATTTGTGCAAAGGTAGTTATTTCATTAGATTTTGTTTGTACTGGCATCAGTTATTTGAATGAGCTCTAATACTTATGCTAAGAAAGGAGCCTCCCCTTTAATATACTGTATAATGGATCTAACTGTCAATTAATATCTGACACCCAACTGCTGCAAGAAGACAATATTAAGAGAAACAGACAGTGTTGGACTGGCCCATAGGGATACCAGGAAAACTCCCGGTGGGCCCAGGTGTCAGAGGGCCCTAATGCTTCTAACAATTTGGCATATTTCATGATCATTCCCTATTCCTTTATGTGGAAAGAGAGGCTTAATAATGAATAGAGTATAGTAAATAGATCTAAAAGAATAGGAGAATAAAGAGGTTAAGTGAGGAGAAAAGGAATAATAGTTTGGAAAGTTGGGACCCTGGTCTAAGGTTTTCTGATGGGCCCCTGGCATCCCAGACCGACACTGGAAACAGACGTTGCAGGTAGAAGTTTAGGGAGCGGGTATAGAGGCGGGTTGGCAGTTCTCAGAGTTTGCTGGTCACAGCTCGGGTCTGGGTCTTCCCAATAGCGAGTTTTACTTAATTGTTTCTGATCACACCTACTCCTAATTACATCACTTCCAGTTTACGACGGCACTTCCTGTTTCTTGACATTCAGCGCGCCACGGATCAGGTTGCGGATAAGGTACTTGCGGGTTGGGTAGCGGGTCCAAGTGGGTAAGAATGCGGGTTGCGGGTCAGAGTGTGGGTTGAGGGTCGGGTTCAACAAATTGGTTCCGCGCAGGACTCTAGCTTATGTGGTTCTGTACAGAATCCCAAATGTGTTAAGAAAAAACAAAAACTCACAATTGTTAGCACCAAGAATTTTTAACTGGTCATTTCTAGAATTTGAAAAAAAAAAAAAAAAAAGACTTGGGTTAGGCTGCTCTCAAAAGACTGTTGGTAATATTCATCCAGATACATTGTCCATCAACAGCATTGCAAAAACTTAGATAATGCCTCATGGTCATAATGGAGCCCATTGTTCAAATGGAAATACTTACGTCAATTATTTGCATATGGGCTGCAGATAAAGCAGATAGTACAATAAAGTTGTGCTGTGTCCCAGTATGTATAGCATGTTCTATCAAAGGGCTGATTAAAGAGTGGCCGCTTACAATGGTTAGCTTGAAGGCCACATTATTTATCCACCTTCCAGTTACAGTTCTTTGCCCAGGAGTTGCGGCCGAATGAATTTTTGAAATCATGGCCGCTTGTCCTTCGCTTTCACAGGTGCAAATATTGATGTACAACAGTTATGGGATCAGTTATCTGGAAACGCATTATCCAGAAAGCTCTGAATTACAGAAAGTTCCTCTCCCATAGACTCCATTTTATCCATACAATCCAAATTTTTAAAAAGGATTTCCTTTTCCTCTCTAATAGCAAAACAGTACTCTGGGTCAGACTGGGAGGCTGCTATCCAAGGGCCCCCCTCTGCTGCGCCGGCACAGCAATATTTTTGCCGCAACTGACCAACAAAGGGAGGCTGCAGCAGGAAGAAGCCTCCGAATTGCGGATCCGGGTGAGGATCTGGGCCGACCCTGCTTGTACTTGATCTAAACGAAGACTATTGGCTTTATTTAATGTTGACACGACTTTCTAGTAGAATTCAAGTATGACGATACAAACTACAGAGAGATCCATTATCTATTACCACAGGTCCTGAGCATTCTTGATAATAGTCCCATACATGTATTTCATTTGAGGACACCACGTTAAGAATACCGTTAAAATAATTTCCGGATAAGGGATCCTTCTGTAATTTGGATCTCTATGCATTAAGTATACATACACCCAATAGGATTACTTTGCCTTTAATCAGGATTAATTATTAAGGTCCTGTTTTATTACTTCAGAGAAAAAGAAAATCTAATTTTTAAATTTGTTTCATTTGATTCAAATAAAGTTTATGGACTTTTCATAATTCTGAGCTTTCTGGATAACAGGTTTCCAGATAAAAGATCCCATACCTGTGCTATGAAGCCTCAGAATGGCTGACTGTCAAAACACAGATCATTAAGCTAAAACTACAAATTTAAGATTTGAAGTAGATTTTCATAATTTAAATAGAGGATGTCCAGGCCTTGTGGAGAACCCTATCAGCCAAGGTCTGAATCAAGCCATGGTTTAAGTCTTTAGGCTGCGGGAAAATATTTCTTTTTTTTTTTTTTTTTTTTTTCCAGTAGTGCTGCTCCAGCAGACTTCTGCTCTGAAATCAGTTTTCAGCATACATGTTTTTGTATATTTCATTTTGAAATCTGGCATGGGGGGTAGACATATTGTGAATTTCTCATGGCCCCTCAGTCACGTGGCTTCTGCTCATGACTTCAGCCACTTTTTATTGTTGCACTGCAAGTTGGAGTGATATCACACCCTTTTTTCAGCACAGCAGCAGAATAATGGGAAGGTAACCAGACAACAGCTTACTGGCAGACACAACACTCAATAGTAAAAACCCAAGTCCCACGGCGACGCATTCAGTTCCATATTGCAGCACTAGCTCTTTCTGAAAGCACAAGACCAGGCAAAATTACCAGAGATGGCTGCCTACACACCAATATTACAACAACAAAAAATACACTTGTTGGTTCAGGAATTACATTTTATATGGTAGAGTGAATTATTTGACAGTATCCCTTTAAGTCTCAGGTCTGTACAGGCCTCCCGTTTAATTTTAATGTTGGCCTGGAAGGAGGCTAAAATAGGTTGATCTTCATACAGTATACACAACCAGCTATACATATTTACCAGACCAACCTGAAATCAGCAGGTATCCTGCAGATAGGCGGACTCTGATTAAATGCTATTTAGAGTGACAAGTCTTCATTTGCTTCTTTTTGTTGTTGCACGTTTCCCTTGAAGAATAAAAATATAAATTGGCAGGACCGGCACTTTAATCCTTCCTGGGCTCGGCGGAGCTCCTCTCATAGATTTGCTATTAGTCACTACTGATTAGTGTTCTCTTTAGATGAAGAAACACTGGCCCCTACTTAATTCCATTATTTAAATACAGCAAAAATCTCCCGACGGCAGCCGCAGGGGGAACCGACACATAAATCTAAAGCCAAAAAACGATTGTGAAGAGCGTCCATTTTTAGCAAAGAAAAAGCAGAAGTAGGATTGTATGACATACCATAATAATAAAAACATTTCAGAATGGTGCCCTGGCACAGGACAAGGTTATGCTGGGTTAATAGCTATCCTGGACCCCATGCTCCCCTCCATTTTACCAAACTTATTCAAGCATCCTTGGGTTTGCGGTGGAATTAGTAGACAAGCCAGACATAGTGTAGCAGTCCCTACGCTTTCCTCGTAGCTTCCTATTACTGTTGGCTTTGTTAAGCAAACATGCTAAAACCCATACTGAATTCCCAGCAGCGATCAGACACGCTCAGGTGGTGCATATTACATGAGGAGTCGGCTAGTGTAAACCCTGTTGGGATGCATAGTCTCCAGGTGACATTTAAGGCTAAACACTAAATAGAAAAGGCTCTAAACACCACTAAATATTATGGTCTTGATTTCTATAGAAATGACTCTCCATGCTGTCCAGGGGGAGGCAACAATGCATCCTGAATTTATCATTTTTTTTATATTGAAAAAAATAAAATACATATTGCGAAGCTCTTCAAAGATATTGTTTAGCACTTGTGTAAAGGTGGCCATACACGAAGAGATCTGCTCGTTTGGCGATGTCGGAGGGCCCCCCACACGGGCAGATAAACTGCCGACACAGTCTGTCGGCAGCTTTTATCTGCCCATGTATGGCCACCTTTAGACTTACAATGTAAGGTCCAGATATCACACACACTGTAGTCCAATGAATCTGCCTGTATATAGTTGAAGCCTGGGAGGAACCCCACGCTGATACAGGGAGAACATACAAACTCTTTGTCCTAATCAGAAGCAAACTCCGGACCACATGAGACATGGAGGAATTTTTTTACTTTGCTCAACTCTTACAAGTGTATCCCCCCCACCAATACATTTTCATTCATCACTTTACCTGGTCCTCTGTGTGGTTCCACTATGTGCATGGACAGCCTCCAGAGAAAGGCGTATTCGTTAAGGTGGCCATACACGGGCCAGTAAAAGCCCAAAGGCCCACAATCAGATCAATCCAATATTGCCCACCTCAAGGTGGGCATATCGGGGAGAGATCCGCTCGTTTGGTGACATCACCAAATGATCAGCTCTCAGTTTATGGCCACCATTAGATGTAAAATATTTCCCCTATAATATTACAGTTTTACCTATTTTATAAGCAGGGTCTTAAAGGGGTTGTTCACCTTTGAGTTAACTTTTAGTATAATGCAGAGAGTGATATTCTGAGACAATTTGCAATTGGGTTTCATTTTTTATTGTTTGTGGTTTTATAGTTATTTAGCTTTTTATTCAGCAGCTCTCTAGTTTGCAGTGTCAGCAATTTGGGTTTTAGGGTACAAATTACCCTAGCAACCCTGCATTGATTTGAATAAGAGACTGGAATATGAATAGGAGATGGACTGAATAGAATGATAAGTAATGAAAAGTAACAATAACAATACATTTGTAGCCTTACAGACCATTTGTTTTTAGATGGTGTCAGTGACCCCCATTTGAAAGCTGCAAAGAATCAGAAGAAAATTCCAAATCATTAAAAAACTATGAAAAATAAATAATGAAGACCAATTGAAAAGTTTCTTAGAATTGTCCCTTCTACAATATACTAAAAGTTAATTTGAAGGTGAACCACCCCTTTAATAATTATTAACCCAAGGAAAATTCTAAAGCAGACAGCTAGCCTCCGATTCAAAGTTTAGACAGATATGGGCAGCTGAATCCGAACTGAATCAAACCCCTAATTTACATAAACAAATTAAGATTAGGTAGGGCTAAAAAGAACCTTGCATGGTGAAGTAATGTGTTTTAAAGGATTCTGTCTGGCCAGGCACTTGATTCTGCTGAAAAAGGCTGAACGTTGAACAGAATCCTGGATTTAATATTTATTTTCCTAGATACTCCTGGAATGAGTGTTTGAAGGTCAATTAAGATGTGATTTGGCGTGGACACATGCTATCTTTGACATGCATTCCTAAACCAGATTTTGGACCTCAAAAATGGGCTCGATTTTGAAAAAAGTAACTTACACTAATGTGAGAGTAACCAAGGGTGTGCTGTTTATAGAAAGCACACTTTTGAATGGAGCACTAAGACTACAATATGGGCTAGTAATAGCCTTTCTACTATTCCCAGCACAACAGCAAATACCAATCCTACACCAGCTGTGTAGCTGCTAAAGCTATATTCATTCAGGCAAGAAACACGGGTGGGGAAATTATGTTCTGGATATAATCAAATATTCAAGTGTCAAGAAAGTCAAATGCTATTTCAGCCTACACAGTGAAATTCAACTCTAGACTCCTACTTTATGCACTCTATCCCTAACCTGAAAAATTAACCTGATCATCACATACACCCCCTACCTGCAACTATGGGTGTATAAGGAGATTGCTACTTGTCTAATAACCCATAATAACCAATCGACAGGTAACATTTTTTGACCAGCAGTTTGAGCCAGTTCCTAAGCTCAGGCACCTGACAGCACCCCCAAAGAATGTGCAGTGAATAAGCAGAAAAGGGGAGCTACTGTGGGCATTTTCTGAGGCACATAGAAGAAACAACTTCCCTCTGCAATAAAGCTAAGAATTTAAATAATCTCTTTTGTTCTCAGTAGGGTGCCTATTCCAGATTCAGTGGCCTTACAGAACATTTAGGGATCTTGTCTACTAAATAAAAGAGCAAGCCATAGTCTGTACAGATAATTAAAGTGGAAGTAAACCTTAGTATATCCCCTCCCTTTTATTCACACAAATTGTCATCATTGCAACTGGAGCAATAGAGATTGGCACATGGGAGATTAAAAAAAAATCTATTTTATCTTCTCCTCATCCCAAGCGTCTCTGAACCAATTTGGGTACGGTTGGGCCGGGCCTCGGTGGCCTTTCCACAAATCAGGGCCTGAATACACAGGTTACATAAATTTTTTGATTTGGTGTTAAATTTAGGAAAAATTGCAATAATTACAGAGAAAGGTTGGCATCAATAAGATAAGTGTACATACCCTCTTCTCATCCGTGACTATGTAATTACGTCCATGCTTCTTAGTGAGGTGTGGAACAAGGATTTCAAAGCGGCGTCGGAACTCGCAGAACACCATGTGATCGGGATACCCTGAAACAAGAGAAGCTGCTAAGCAAAAGCATGTCTGAAGAAAGGGGAATACTTGTCAACGGTTTTATTTCCCATAATAAAAAGCTATTTAATTCTAAGCACCTTTGCTACTGAAAGCAGAACCTATTCATTCATGTGTTAACAGTGTAGCACCTGGAGATGAACTGACTTCTGCTACATTTTTTCAGGAGTCACAATCAGAGAACAGAAAGAGGAAAACCAAATCTCGCTTTCAAGAGCATTTACAAATGCCTTTTCAATTTGTTGTCAATGTATACTGGAAAAGAATATTAGAATTACAGTTTCTTTCATGAAACATTTGCTGGAAATTGCCTTTAACACAGGCAGGTTTAGAATAGAACAGAGCTGTGTGAAGACAAATGTCACTTTTAAAAGAACATCTGAAAAAAAGAGCCCGACAGACGGCCGGAAAGAGCCCGACAGACGGCCGGAAAGAGCCCGACAGACGGCCGGAAAGAGCCCGACAGACGGCGGTATCCGGTGAATCCACAGGCCAGAAAGTAGCTTAACCAGCAATGTAACTTGACAAAGTACAATGAAAGGTAGTGACTCCTGGCATCACTACTAGCACTGACAAGAATCCAACTGAAACTCATTTTAACATGCGATTGGGGATCTGAATGTGATTGTGTGTAATTAAATCAAGCCCAGTGAAGCTGGTTATTAGAAAAGCAGCCAACATTTGTTTGTGAATTCTACATTAATTGACTGGTGAAACCTCAGCTCTTCTGCTCTTCTAATCTGCCCTTATCTATTGAGTTATGGTGCAGCTTGCACTGGCCCAGTAGGACACTGGTATCGATCACAAGGTTGGAATTGTGTATTGATTCTCATGGAACTATTTATTTTAACTCCTTTTTTGTTACCTTTAAATCATAATGAGAGGCATCTCAATATCAAGATGTTATTATGGGCAAGGCTTTTCTTTTTTCAAGGCAAGATTATTTTTATTCTTAAAGGACTTGTTCAGTATAAAAATTGCTAAAAAACTAGTTAAATAGATAGGCAGTGCAAATTAAAAAAAAGGTTTCCAATATACAATTAGCCAAAAAATGCATCTGTAAAACTGGAGTGACCAGATATGTAACAGAACAGAAAAAAAACCCCTACCTGCTTTTCATCTCTTGGTTTCCACTGATTGGTTACCAGGCAGTTAGACATCCAATCACTCCAGCATTTATAAATTTTTATTTTGCACAGGCTATTTACCTAGTTTTTATTTTTAATGTGAACTGTTCCTTTAATATAAACAAAAAACAATAGAATGACAATTCCAAAAAACAGGTTGGGAATCCCATACTAAATCACTGGATTCCGTAGGATAGCAGAAGAGTAGCTGAACAACAATGATCCTAGCCTCTTGTCTAACAGGCTGTAATGGAGGTTGGTGCCCCTGACTTTTGCCCCCATGGACACTTAGGGGCAGATTTACTAAGGGTTGAATTTAGAATTGAAAAAATTCGAAATTCAACCATGTGAATAGGCAGGGAAGTCAAATCCTTCGAATTCGAAGGATTTCACCGCAATTCGATTGGTGGAATGATCGAATAGGAAATATTCGATTCATAAATCAAAAATAATGAAACCCAATTTGGTAGCTTTGATCTGGCAAACTAGGTGGTGGAATAAAAATTTAAAGGGGAAGTACTTCGACAGTCAAATATTGGAATTAAATTTTATTCAAATTATTCGAATCAATTTTCAAAATTTCACTCGATAGAACTTCGAATCCTTCATGTGAATTCAGTAAATCTGCCCCTAACTATAAGGCAGCTACACCACCGAATATCTCATTTTCATGCTCAGGCCCAGACTGTGGTTCTGTGGATTCTAGCAAATGCCAGATGGAGTGCTGCAAGTTGCCATAGAAAGTGGCTATTAAGTGGGCTGGTGGGGGCTATTTGGGCCTGTTTGAAGCAGGAATGGCAAGGCCTATTTTGAATCCCTGTCCAGTCCTGGTCATGCTCACCCTATGCCCAGGTAATTTTTAAGACTACTGCTGAGAATAACAAAGCTGCCCTCTTGGAGTGGGGGTTATTTTATGCTTGGGTATACTAGAAGTCACTGTACTGTTCCAAGATGGGGTCATAGTGTTATTATATGCTATTGGTATGCTGGGAGTCACAAAGCTGTGGGCACAGCAATTATATATAGATTATGAGGATGTCAAAGGGCTGCTCTACACTGGGGTTGCTTGTTGCCAAAGTATCATTGTGTGTTGGGAGTATGCCAGGACCCAATTATGCCTTTATATACAAATGCCGCTGGGAACAGAGCTCCATACAGGATGCACACACTACACTACTGGTACACACTAACTATTGTTGCTGTTATTTGATTTAGTAATCATTGGAAAATTGCTACTGCGTCCGCTTTTTTTGCTTTACATTTGTTTCCTTACCTTGTCTGTACATGTGCAGAGCATCAAGCAAACGAGACCCGCGAATCTGAGCCCGAAGGAAAGGGATATCCACTTGCATGAGCTCGGCATCGCAGCGTTCTCCAGACAGATCAGATTCACTGGAGCCTATTCTGGCAGCAGGCACTAGCCGGGCATCACGGTTACAAGCATCAGCTTTGGACAGGAAGCAGTGAACAAAGTGTATTTTGGACCTCTTGACTGTATCGATAAGAGCATCCTGCATGAAAACAAAGGGAAAATATAGGCCTATCAATAAATTACAGCACAAGCATAAACCTGCAGAACTACACAGAGATAGATTTCATGTCCTTGCACCGGAAATTGGTGGCTGAACACACTGCTTGAACTGAACACTTCTCAAAAAAGATGTATTGGGCTGTCCAAATGTTGGCAGTAACAGTTATCCAGGCAATTAGAGACTATTGAATAAGGCACATAAAGCATCACATTTCTTTGAATACTAGGGCATTGCCACATTAGAGTCACTGCAGGCAAATTAGACAAGTCAGTTGCTTTGGGGTATGATGAACAAATAACTATGACCTGCTATGCTCCTCTCTATATTCCAAAAAGAAGGTATAGCCTAGAAATCCAGTCTAATTTTTGTGAAGATTCTCATTCATCCAGGTCATGGTATATCTGTTGAAATAAGTAAAATCAACTAGACTTGCGGTGTTATGACCTCCTGTGCTCCTCTCTATTATATTCAAATTTTAAGGAAAGTGGGGGGGTTGTAGCCTAGAAGACTTGTAGAAACAAGTTAAATCAACTGGACTAGCTGAAGACGTTTCACCAGTCATCAACTGGCTTTCTCAATTGAAAAAGTCTTCAACAAAAACACAGCAAGTCCAGTTGATTTAACTTGTTTCTACAGGTAGTCTAATTTTATTAGGCCGCAACCATAAACTGATTAATCCAGAGCAGTCAGCTTCAAAGACATGGGTAATACTCCATTTCGCAAGATCGCGCTTATCAAATGCAAAAAATTGTATATTTCATTACAGATTTCCTTGGGTTAAAAAAACAATTACACATTGAAATTCCTTGGGCTGAAAAAAAAACTGTTTGCATTCCACACCATCCTTTACTTTAACTATAAATTATATGCTTTTAATATAACCCCCTTTGGTAATCAGGCAGAAAATGATGGAAAGTATGGGGGAAAAAGTTAGTTGAGCACTCAAGTGCAGCATTATTGTATAGTTACAAAATGGAAAGATGACATCCATTAGAAATAAACAGCAATTTTATTGTGACACTGTGAACACTTGTTATTTTGCCCTTTGCATTTGTCTAATGGATTTATTAAAGAATGTATAGTTCTAAACAATTGCATACACAGCACAATATGTATCAGTCTGAGCAAACGTATCACTATGTTCATTGTGAGTGCATTCAACCTTGACCTTCGTAACGTTGCATATTTTTGGGCACATAATTGTAAACCAGATTGGGAAAGACAGCCAACACTGACTGATAATATTTGTACATTTTGTGGGGCATACTTGGTGGTTTACAGTTTCTCACTTTTCTATATGTTGCATTGTCTGAGGTATGCCTATACAGTAAGTGGAATAAAAAAAAGAAATAGCATATAGCAGTTCATAACCTGCACAAAGGCAGAACACATAATTACCATAGAATAAGAGTATGAATACATTCCTGGTACCATGAATAGATGGATGCTGGACAGACACTTAAAAAAAAAAAGTCACTTACCACTTGCAGTTTGATCTGAATACAAAGAGACTTCTTCTTCACAGCTGCAACCCCTGTAGTGAAGGTTTTCCTCATGCTGGTAGCTCTACGCAAAGCAAGCTGGGACCCCCCTTCTAGACCAGCCACCGAGCCTGAAAGAACTGTGGCTGTCCCTGTTCTACCAGCAAATAGGTTGCTTATTATTTTTCTAAAACAAAGGAAAACAGGGGAAAAAAAGTAAAGAACTTGCATAGAACATGGCTTGGCAAAGTAACTTGAGGTTTCCATTTGGACTAACACGGCTAATGTAATAATTTCAAGGTTAAGCTCTACCTGGAAGTTCCATACTAACACTTCATTGCCTTTAGTACATAATAATAAGGCACACACTATTTGAGGGCCAGATCTAATTGTAAAGCATCACCGATCTGTCTCAAAAATTTTGTAGAAAAGTGTACCTTGCTGTAGAACACACACTTTCTGGAAGGAGTAGGAAAGGTTAAAACTAATTCAGCTTTAACAGAAAAGTCTATATAAATACACATGTAAACCTTCAAAGTAATGCTGCTCTGAGTCCTTTGATTCCATTGCATTTCTTTCCTTCTATTGTGTTTACATTGGCTTCTGGATCAGACTTCCTGTTTTCAGCATAAAACTCCAGGGCTAGGGCTTGAGCGCTCAGTTCCTCTCCCTCTGTCCTTCTCCCCCACCATTTTCCCCTCCCTGCTGTAATGAGTGAGCAGAGACTCTGGCAGGAAGTGATGTCACACCAAGCTAATATGGCAGCTGTTATCCTAAACAAACAGAGCTTCTAGAGCGGTTCTCTCAGGTATGGTAAAGCATTCTGCAGAATAGATAGTTTTATAGCTTGCACTATTGTGGCTAATCTATTGGCAATATACTGCTTCTGTAGCTTTCCTTCTTCTTCAATAACTATAATGAACTTGACAGTATCTTGTAAATGGGATTACAATTTATAAATTGAGCTACAGATAGTTTATGAAACAGGGCATTAAGAGGGCAAAGTCCATGAAGTTCACAGACCTTCCCATTTATGTACATTTGCATTCATTCTTAAGAGGGCTTGCCATATTCTTTTTGTTGGAAGAAACTGCTTTAGTAGCATCCCTGATACTGGTCATAAATATTATTGTGTTACTTCAACAACAGTCAGAGGTGCCAAGAGAAGAATAATGATTGCTACCAATTATAGAAGTAAGTTTCGTGCAGACCGGAGGCTAAACTCTTCTTTATTTTTTGCAATCTAATCACTTTTTGCTGTTACAAAATTTTCCTTTATAAACAGTATGCAGAAGACTCCCATGAAATAAAATGAATACCACAAACTTACTTCTGGGAGTCTTGAAGTAAAGCAGCAGCATTCTGGGAAGCAGGGTTCTGCTTGACATAATTTAACCAGCCTGTGGCATCATACTCCACCCAGTTGGTGCCATAGCTGTGACCCAGCAAGAAGTGCCGAGACTTACTGCTCTGAAGAAGAGGTTTATTGCCTGAAAGATGGAAAAGAACTGAATTAAAAGACAAAAAAAAATAAATCTACATTCCACCACAGAATGCAACAGACAATATTTAAGCCTGGAATTTTATGAGCATGGAAACAACATTAATTCAGAGCAGCTCTCCTCTCTCAAATCCCACTTGAAGGTTTCTGCAAGACCAAGCCTGGCAGCAGGCGCTTCAACCCAAATCGAATATTTGTTTTCAGGTATTATGGCACTGTGTAATATACAGAAAACAGGCATGCTCAGCTACCTCCAAATATAGTGGGTAACCCATTAAGTATACTCATTTGTGATGAAGGGAGGCTTTGTCACATCAAAAACTTAGGCCATTTGTATGAGCTAATAAACACAAGAACTCCCTCAGGTCATCAGAGTTGGGAGTGCACATCTTTCCTGCAGACTATAGGACTATAACCATGTACTGTATCTGTTTTCTGGAGTGCATTTTGGTATGAGAAATCTGGGGTTATCACACTTTATACTGAAAGGGAACGTTCACACATGAAGATATGCCTTAAATTGGTTAAAGAGGTCATAAGTCATTAGCCAACAATGCATTCTCTACTTATACCAGGTAAAAAGGCAACTGCTGAATTCTTTTAATGCAGATGAGTGAAAGGAGGTCAGTTTTCTTACCAGGCTCTTCACCTTCCTGTGGCCCATAGTAAGTGAACAGACGTTCCAAAAGCGTGTCCTCATTGCCCCCAGGCTGCAGTGCCTCTTCTTCCAATAACCACAAAAGACCTCTGGCCTCATCAGTCCTGGCCAATGTCCTCACCTAAATTCAAAAGAAACCAATTACCCACAATATATTTGCCATTTTTTCAAGCAGCCCCTCCCTTAGTCTCTTTCTGCACCACAGAGCAGCGGCTCTGAATAGGCATCCAGCTCCTCATCAGTGAAATTGTCCCTACTTTCCTCACTTATCCAGAATCTCATTCTGCTCTGCTCAAGGCAGCTTTCTCTAATTGTCAGCCTGATTTCCTTGATGGAACAGCAGTAAAAGGAAACAGAGAAAAATAAAAATACAAAAAAAGGCAGTCAAGCCTGCAGGGGTAATCCTCAGTTCTCATTTAAAAGACACTTACGGAAAAGAATCAATACTTAATGCTTCAGATTGTAAAAACACATTATTTTGTAGTAAACCGCTCAAGTCTTATTTTACCTTTACTTAAAAAAAAAATCTTATCGGGCTGACTAAAGGTGGCCATACACTGGCCGATAAAAGCTGCCAACAGAGAGTCGGCAGTTTATTGGCCTGTGTATGGAGCCCTCTGATGGGCTCCCCTCAATCGGGCAGAGTAAAAAATCCCATTGGATCGCAGACCACATCTGTTCATTGATGAGGTCCCGCAATCCGACTGCCCATATTCTTTACATTATGATTCGATCAAGGGCCCAATATTGCACACCTCAAGATGGCCATATCATGGAGAGATCTGGTCAATTGGCGACATCGCCAAACAAGTGGATCTATCTGTGCATGGCTACCTTGAGAGAGAGATCGTCAAACTGGAAACACCGGCTGCTTCAAACAGGTCTGCTTCATAATCTTTATTAAAGCTGCAGACACATGCCAGACCAATATCTGACCAATTACCCATCCACCAGGGGCAATATGTTAAGATGCACCTGCAATTTGGTCTGCTGGTCTAGTGACCTGACCAATAATCCCATACAAAGAAACAGATATGGACAGCACCTCCGATACAAAAATATATTTCTCCTTTATTGTTTAGCTATTAGAAAACATTACATAAACATGTAGATGCATCATTGCCTGATGGGGTTCAGACTCAACTAATCCTTAATCATAGGTCCATCCCATACATACTGCTTCTCAGTGGAGTAACCAGGTATTACTGGGCCCCAGAGCAAAACATCCGTCAGGCCCATAAACTAAAGCGGGACTTGTTTTACCAACATTTATAGAAATTATATATGAATTGGAGCATCATAGGGGCCCAATACTTCCTGGGGCCCCCTGCAGATGAAGGTTATGCTTCTTCTGCAGTTATACCCCTGCCCCTTCTTGTATTCCACACACCAAATCTCCCCGCTTAGCAATGTACAACTGTCTCACTGGAAGGGGGATTCGGTGCATAGGGGTTGCTGTGGTTTTGCAGATGGAAGGGAGCGGGGATAGAAGTAAGCAGGAAGGAATCTTTGGCTGTAATTGGCTGTTCCAGCTGACCTGCAATTACTGGCAAATTAAAGGAGTTGATCATTTTGCTCAGTATGCTATAGAATGGCTAATTCTAAGAAATGTTTAAATTCTGTTTTCCCATTTATTATTTACGATAGCTTTTCGGAAATATTTGCATTTTTCCAGCTTTCAAACAGGGTTCACAGCCCCGACATCTAAAACAATTGCTCTGTTAAGCTACACTTTTTTGTCACGGTTATTTTTTTTTTTTACTGCTTATTCAGGCCCCTTCTGTTCCAGTCTCTCATTCAAATCAATGTCTGGTTGACCAGATAACTGCTGCAATTCCAGACTAGAGCAATTGTACAAAAAAGGCTAAATAATTAAAACAGATATAAATTGAACACCAGCTGCAGATTGTTAAAATAGCACTTTCTACCTCATATTAAAAATTGATTTTAAAAAAGCAAAGAACCCCT
Source organism: Xenopus borealis (assembly GCA_024363595.1). NCBI lineage: Eukaryota > Metazoa > Chordata > Amphibia > Anura > Pipidae > Xenopus > Xenopus borealis. Next base: position 23,493,238 of record CM044434.1, on the reverse strand, counting down.
TTAAATTGTAACTGGTTATGAGCAACCCCCCCTGTCTGCATATGTTAAATGGGATATTAATAATAATTGAAATAGAAGCGGATGGAGACGATTGCTGCTGCTGCTACTGATGACAAGTGTTTTATCCACACCACCAAAAGGCAAACAATATCTAAGACTTTAATACTCCAGGTTTTACCAATATCTGCATATTCATTTCAGGCAGTAGATAAAAGATGGCTGCAGGCACCAGAGTTGATAACAAGCACAATGGAATAAAACTCCAGATTTCTGCTTTAAAGAACCTTTTTTTTTTTTTTAAATAGGATAGAAATAACTGGTTTGTCAATTTAAATTACTTTTCTTGTGCAGTTCCTAGTAGGGATGCACCAAATCCAGGATTCTGCCTTTTTTCGTCAGGATTCAGCTGAATCCTTCTGCCTGGCCGAACTGAATCAGAATCTTAATTTGCATATGCAAATTAGGGACAGGGAGAGAAATTGCGTGACTTTTTGTCACAAAACAAGGAAGTAAAAAATGTTTTCCCCTTCCTACCCCTAATTTCCATATACAAACTAGGATTCAGGGGTTCTGCTGAATCCATGGATTTGGTGCATCCCTTTAAAAAAAGTAAATCTTATTTTTCATCTACCAAAAGCGTGATTTATCCTTTCCTTTGATAAAGCTTAAAATAAACTGGGAAGGCCTCTAGAGAAGCTACATTTTAGCTGTCTCCCCCAGAGATATGGCATACACACAGGAACATAGATGGGAAATTAACATCTTACTATGAGTGCTGGATGATTAATGTAGGTGGAGAGAAAATAATAAGCTATATCCTTTAACTGTAATATCCCAACAATGCTAAAGGCTTCTACGGAAGACAGAGGGTTAATGGAAGCTAAAAATAAACCTGAAATTGGATCCTGCCCCAGAGAGCGGTACAGTGATATACAGTGTTGTACATCATTGCTCTGTTTAATTGTACATGTAGGAACATGCCCTGAAGTAAAAGATAAATATAATTTAAATTTTTTTTTTTTTTAATTATTTGCCTTCCTGGTCTGCTTCTTTCCAGCTTTCAGAAGGGGGTCACTGACCCTGGCAGTCAAAAAGCTATTGCTGTGGGATGCTAGAATTGTACTGTTATTTTTATTGCTCATCTGTCTATTCATGCCTCTCCTATTCATTTTTTAATCATTCACTCACCATCAATCATTCAAAAACCACAAAAAAATTGAATAAAATGAGTTAATAAAGGTTGACTGCTCCTTTTTGGTGTTGCCTGCAGACCAAACAGATGGATATACATGTATGGGAATGTGACCTATAAGGGCAAGGCCAGACGGGGAGATTCGAGGGAGATCTGTCGCCTGGCGACTTCTCGTCGCGACAAATCTCCCCTGTATCTCCCCGAATAGCTAGGCAGCGCTGTGCACTCGCTAGGCGTAAAGTCGCCTGCGCTTGTTCACACGCAGCGGCATGATTTTAAAAGTTGCTCAAAATTGCCGCTGCGTGTGAACAAGCCCAGGCGACTTTACGCCTAGCGAGTGCGCGGCGCTGACTAGCTATTCGGGGAGATTCGGCGCGGCGAGAAGTCGCCAGGCGACAGATCTCCCCCGAATCTCCCCGTCTGGCCCTGCCCTAATCCAGAATGCTCAGGAACTGAGGTATCTGCCTGTGGATCTTCATGTTTTAGGGTAGAGGCACACAATGCCATTTGGGGTAGATTAATCACCTAGTGACAAATTGCCTTTTCCTCAGGCGACTAATCTCCCCGAACTGCCTCTCCGCCAGCTAGAATCTAAATTGCCGGCAGATGGCACTAGGAGCTCTTCATTTTCCAAAGTTTATTCATCCTGCTCTTATATTTAATTTATATAGTATTTATTCTATTTGCCTTCTAAATAAAGAGGAGCTTTTAACCCTTGTTAAAAAAAGAAACAGCAGTTTAAGGAGGGTTAAAGGACTAGGAAAGCCCAGGCATTCAATGGGATGCTATAACTCTATGGAAATACTCTAAATGCATCCACTGTTTATTACAGGGTTGATAATAGAGCTTTCAGGAGAGAGAGCAGACCCATTGGCATGCGTTATTTATTTGTGTTTAATAGACTAGTGACGCAGGGAGCTTTAGTCACCCAGCGACAAATTGCCTCTTTTTAGGGTGACTAATCTCCTTGAAAGGCCTTTCCACTGACTAGAATTCGAAATCCCCGGCGGGGTGGCACTCGTGGCTCTTCGTTTTCTGAAGTTGCCCGAACTCTCCTCGTGAGACAACTTCGGGCGACTGCGGAAAATGAAGTGCTCAGTGCCATCTTGCCAGCCATTTAAGATTCTAGCCGTTCGGGAGGTTAGTTGCTGAAGAAGTGATTTGTCCTTGGGTGACTAAATCCCCCCGAATATTTGTGTGTGTTAGAGTCTTGCGCAGGTCAGTTTTTTGGGACCCGTACCCGACCCGCGACCCGAGATCCGCAACCCGAACCCGCGACCCGCTGACCATCAAGAATCATGAAGTGCTGTCAATTTAAACCGGATGTGACATCATCAGAAGTAGAAATGCTGAGAAAAAGGAGTAAAAATCGCTATAGTGAGGATCCGCGACCCGACCCTCAACCCGCCAACCTGCAGAACCACCGGCCCGAGGCAATATTGAACGACTTTTAAAATCACCTAGTGACGAATTGCCTTTTCCTCAGGCGACTAATCTCCCTGAACTGCCTCTCCGCCAGCTAGAATCTAAATTGCCGGCAGATGGCACTAGGAGCTCTTCATTTTCCAAAGTTGCCCGAAGTTTCCCCGTGGGGCAACTTAGGAAAACGAAGTGCTCGAAGTGTCATCCTGCAAGGCAATTTACATTCTAGCCAGTGGGGAGGCAGTTCGGGGAGATTAGTCGCCCGAGGAAGAGGTGATTTGTCAGGCAGGCAACTAATCTCCACCAAATAGCATTGTGTGCCTCTAACCTAAAAGGAACAGTAAAATAAAAAAATAAAAAAAAGGGTTTTAAAATAATGAAAATGTAATGCAGTCTTGCCCTGCACTTGTAAAAGTGTTGTGTTTGCTTCAGAAACACTACAATTATTTACATAAAGAAGCTGCTGTGTAGCAATGGGGGAAGCCATTCAAAGGAAAAAAGGCTCAGGTTAGACCGCAGATAAGCTATGTAGAACATAATGGTGTTAGCAGTAATGCACTATTTTTTCAATTTCCGCCATTGCTACACAACAGCTTGTTTATATTAACTATAGCAGTGTTTCTGAAGCAAACATCAGTTTTACCAGTGCAGGGCAACACTGCATGATACGATCATGGATCAAGGAAAGGCAAAAAAATTAAATCCCATTTTTACTTTCTTTAATGAAAAAGAAATCTTTCTCCAATATACTTCATTTAAAAAATGTGCACCGTTTTTATAAGAAACCTGACTGTATTCAGTGATAGTCTCCCTTCATTTACTGCTGTGAATAGGAATTGTCCGATGGTCCCTAACTGCTGGGCCCCTGCCTTACTTCCCAGCCTTTCAGAACTCCAGCAGCTTTGTTTCCCTGTAGAGCAGTTGGGACAGAGATCATGGAGCCAGATTTAAACAGATAAACTGGGATTCTATTTGGAGGATTATTTTGCTGCAGCCACTGGTTCTGCAGAGTTGGAGAAAGTTTATATTAAACAATACAAAAACTATAAAATCCACATTAGATTACATGACAACACAGGACCCAGTGCAGTCTGTATATTCTGATTATTAATCAGTCTTGCTGTATCGGCTTCTGGCAGATATTATTTGACGAGCGGTTTTGATCATTTAGGACCAGCCCAGATCACACTGAGCATGTGCACAGTCTTGGTCTTGCAAAGATGTATAACAAAGTTACAAGATGACAGCCCCCTGTGGCCAACTTTGAAAGCATAAATAATTTGTTTGATTAGGCTTGTGGTGCAGTAAGTTCATGTTTATGTTTAGTATACAAAATACAGCATTTATAGCCTTATTCTACTTTACACTTTCCTTGTCCTTTAAAACACTTACATTATTTTTAGCAGACTTAAAAAAAAAAAAAAAAGAGAAACATTAAACAATTCCATCTGTGATATAAAGGCAAAATAATCTCATTGGGTTTTAGTGTAAGGTACTGGGTTGTTATTATTAGAGATGACTTTCCCCTAATTTGAAGCTTTCTAGATAACAGGTTTCCAGATAATTGGTCCCTTACCTGCATTTACTGAAACATACAGACATAGGCTATACGTTTTACTTTATTTTGAGGGGGATCTGCCATTTCGGTTTCAAAAGACAATAATTAAAAAAAAAAAAAAGTGGTGGCATACAGACGCAAGATTAGAAATGGAAATATTATCAAAGTCCCTTTAAAGAATTGTAGGGGAACTCAACAGCAGCTTTCCCTTTCATGCCACTGTGACAATCTTATCCAACTTTTTCCAGATGTTTAATCGACCGATTCCCAGCAGACTCCTAAACGCTTACAGCGATCAGTGGGTTGGTAGTAGTTATAATTAAGATCATTGCGAAGGTTGCAAGTTACCCATTTCAATTAGCAAAAAAACGAATTTACTGGGGTCACTGCGGCACATTACATTGTCTGCAAAGTCTGTACTTAAACATACAATAAGCAATTAATTAATTTAGGAAGCAACAATGGTTTGCATGGCATTGCTTTCTAACTAAAAGTTTACTGCCTATATTTACATCTAAAAGATCCTACTTTAAAGAGGTGGTTCACTTGTAAGGTAACTTTTAGTATGTTATAGAAAGGACAATTCTAAGCAGGGTCGGCCTATGACGCCAGGAAAAACCCGGTGGGCCCTGCCGGCCCAGACCTGCTCCCTGTCATTGCTGCCCTGAGCTTACACCTCCTGATCAGAAACAGTGAAAACTACAAGCGAGCATACATGGGGCGTTGGGGAGTGTGCACGCTCGTGTTAACTTCTACTCTTCTCGGTCCAAGTGAAAGGTACGCGAACGTGCGCGGGGGGGGAGGCCTGGTGTTGCACACATTCGTGCTCATTCCCGGTCACCGCTCTCCTGGTCGGGAAAGGAACAAGCATGTCCGGGGGTCAGCAACTTTTCATCTGGTCTTCATTATTTAGTGCTCGGTAAAGCTACAGATTTATTTTTGTTCTTACTTTTCATTTCTCCTCTTTCCCTTATTCATATTCCAGTCTCTTATTAAAACCAATGCATGGTTGCTAGGGTAATTAGCAAACAAATTGCAGAAACTGCTTACTGAAGAGGTGCTAAATTAAAAGCTAAATAACTCAACAAACACAAATAAAAACGAATTGCAAATGGTCTTTACATCATACGAAGAGTTAACTCAAAGGTGAACAACCTCTTTACTAGGAGAAAGAAAAAAAAATCTTAAATTTTGTTAAAACTGCGGTCTAGAGTGTATGGCAAATTGGATACAATTACTGCTGCACCCACTACTAATAAGGCTAGTGACACACACTAGAGTCCTGCAGCGGGTCGGGTACCCGCGGGTTACCCGCAAAATCCTGCAGTACCCTGCGTGTTGCTCATAGAATTTCTGGGTGCGGGTATAGAAGCGGGCCGGTGGTTCTGCAGGTTGGCGGGTTGAGGGTCAGGTCGCGGATCCTCACTATAGCGATTTTTACTCCTTTTTCTCAGCATTCAGATGATGTCACATCCGGTTTACAATGACAGCACTTCATGATTCTTGATGAGCACTTCCTGTTTTACTCCTTTTTTTCTGATCACGGCTACTTCCGATGATGTCACTTCCGGTTTACAATGACAGCACTTCATGATTCTTGATGGTCAGCGGGTCGCGGGTTCGGGTTGCGGATCTCGGGTCGCGGGTCGGGTCCCAAAAAATGGACCCGTGCAGGACTCTAACACACACAAATATTCGGGGGGATTTAGTCACCCAAGGAGAAATCACTTCTTCAGCAACTAACCTCCCCAACGGCCAGAATCTAAATGGCTGGCGAGATGGCACTGAGCACTTCATTTTCCGCAGTTGCCCGAAGTTGCCTCACGAGGAGAGTTCGGGCAACTTCAGAAAACGAAGAGCCACGAGTGCCACCCCGCCAGCGATTTCGATTCTAGCCAGTGGAAAGGCCTTTCAAGGAGATTAGTCACGCTAAAAAGAGGCGATTTGTCGCTGGGTGACTAAAGCTCCCTGAATCTTAGCATGCGTCACTAGTCTATTAAACACAAATACGCAGATAAAATAACGCATGCCAATGGGTCTGCTCTCTCTACTGAAAGCTCTATTATCAACCCTGAAATAAACAGTGGATGCATTTAGAGTATTTCCATAGAGTTATAGCATCCCATTGAATGCCTGGGCTTTCCTAGTCATGTAACCCTCCTTTCACTGCCGTTTCTTTTTCTAACAAGGGTTAAAAGCTCCTCTTTATTTAGAAGGCAAATAGAACAAATACTATATAAATTAAATATAAGAGCAGGATGAATAATTTAAGAGGCGCAACAGGGTTCAGATGCTTTACTACTTTCTGTCTCTACCTTGGCTACATAACCTGCCTGATCTGAGCATATGGTTATTTATGCAGTGCTTTGAAATGCAGCTTCTTAAGAGCCTCAGCCACAGACATTTATTCTCAGTGCTTTTACGAGTCATGCGGCTGCTGTCATATTCTATTAAACTTTGCAAGTATTTTGGTCACTTTTTCACATTCATGTGAAATCTACAGTTTACCAAAGCAGAGTGATAATAATGTCCTGGCTCATGCGGATGGCTCAGTCATTCTCTGGGCTGAACCAATCTGCTTTTCTGGATAAAAAAAAATCAGGCTTATTTGCATTGTCTTCAATTTGCCCCATGCACAACAACAACAACAACAACAACAACCCTCTCAGTCCTGGACTGCACTGGGAGCAGGCCTAGATTTGTGAAAGACCACAAAGGCCAAGAGCATAGGGTGGCAGAAATTTAGGGGTGGCATACCACCCAACTATTTAACCTGTGCCATATAGCCTTTTTTCAATTTCCGCCATTGCGCTCTCTGCACTAGCGACGTGGACCCCCCTGACCCACATCTGGTGCTGAATGTGAGTGCTGTGGGTAGGTGAGGGGTGGCAAAACTAAGGGCATCTGAGGCAGCAAAATGGGGGGGGGGGGATCACCCTGGCTGAGGTACAGCATATAATTCTATGTGTAATAAAAGGCACTAGGTTTGCCCTGTCACAGTAAACCATAGCTGCAACCAATAAGAGGTTTGCTTTTAATCAAGTATCCGGTAAAGACTACCTGCTGATTGGTTTCTATTGGGGTACTTCACCGGGGCGAAATTAGTGCTTTTTACTACAAAATCCTAATAGTTACTTAAGACTTAAAGGAGAACAAAACTCTAAAAATGAATAGGGCTACAAATGCTACTTTTTAAAAACAGAACTTATTGCTCCAGCCTAAAGTTTCAGCTTGTCAGTAGCAGCTATGATCCAGGACTTCAATCTTGTTACATGGAGTCACCATTTAGGAAAGTGTCTCAGTGGGCTCTGAGCAGCTGTTGAGAAACTAAGCTTAGGGGTCGTCACCAATTATCCAGCAGAAAATGAGGTTGGCCTGTAATATAAGCTGATGCTACAGGGCTGATTATTACATTCTGATGCTAATTGCACTGGTTTCTGTGCTGCCATGTAGTAATTATCTGTATTAATGACTAATCAGCCTTATATTGTGACTATATTTCTATTCTATGTGTACTGTATATTGTGAGTGGGTCCCTAATCTCAGTAATTGACAGCAGCACAGAGCATCTCAATATCTGGCCACGATATCTAATCGGAAAGGCTTGATTTTCTCCCGATTTTCTAGCCCATTGCTCGTCGTAATCAGATTGTTCGGCCATAGGGCCAAACTTTCGGATCACCCCTATATAGCTCTACCGTTAGTGGCATATCGGGGAAAGATCAACCAACCGAGCAAATCTGAGTCTATGGCCAGCTTTACCAAACGTCACTAAAACTTAACAACATGACAATTGCACCAAGGTCATTAAAGTCCATGGAGGGTTTATATTTAACACAATGATATATTCTATTTGTCACAGAGCTTTAATTAATTGCATATTTGTTTGCAATCTAGTGACAGCAGCCAACAGACAAAAAAGTAATTGCTTAAGAACATAAAAAGCATATACTGTACAAGTCTAGGGCCTGTAATCCAGAATGTAAATAAGGAGTCTCTGTGAAATTTGGAACTTCATGCCTTAAATCTGTTAAAAATCATTCAAACATTCAGTAAAATAATACGATTTTTTTCCCCTAATAATCATTAATCATATTGAGGCTGGGATTAAGTACAAGGTACTGCTTTGTCATAACAGATAAAAAAAAAAATTTACAATTCCATTTAATTAAGATGGAGCCTATGGGAGACAACCTTCCCATAATTTGCAACTGTCTGGGTAATAGGTTTCAGGATAAAAGATCTTACACCTGTACTGGTTTCTGGATCCCAAACTGGATACTATCATGCCTCACTAACCAAACAGCTTCCATAAAATATTTGATGTGTGAAAGAACATCTTCAGGGATGCAGATTTCATTCTTAGGAGACAGCAGGATCCTGCTCACAAGAGCTCACATTCTAACAATATCCAGATGGAAGAGTTAATAATTTTTGAAGAAATGTTTGTCTGTAATTCTAAAACAACTGGCCTTGCTGAGTAATTATTGAAGACGTTTCACTACTCATCCGAGCAGCTTCTTCAGTTTAACTGACTGGTATGGGAAGTTCTCAGTTCTCAGGTTTTTCTACCTTGACATGAATCTCTTCTTTCACGCCTCTTTTTCAAACCTAATTAATTAATCCTATCACAGGAACTACACAGAATCAAATTCAGATGTCACCTCGTTGAAGAGTTACAATGTGCCATTGTGATTGGATTAGCGGAAGAGTTTATATACTGAGAACTTCCCATACCAGTCAGTTGAACTGAAGAAGCTGCTCGGATGAGTAGTGAAACGTCTTCAATAATTACTCAGCAAGTCCAATTGTTTTAGAATTACTTATATCAGATATACCATGACCTGGATGAATGAAAATCTTCATAGTTTGTCTGTAAATGTTATCCATTTACTCTTTAAACCTCTGCGTGAAATGATAGCACTAAATACATTATTATAATAATAGAACAGATTTCGTGGTTTCTGCATCAGTTCTCCTTACATGATTTTATGGAGGTTCTATAATGGCCTATAGGTACATTGTGATTGAAAGACAAGTTGCCATATGTTATGTTTTTGCCTTCAAAGCATAGGAGGCGTCATGTTTAGCAACCTCTCTATGTATTCCATGCTTTACACATTCACCAGACCAACCATCTTGAAATCCTTATAACAGGCATCATGATCGATATCCCACTCCATCTGCATGCTATGTAGAGCAACACAGCTTCATTTATTTTGTTGGAGATGCAAAATGCATATTAAAAAGTACTTTTTAGGGACAAATATGGGGGGCAGGAGAAGAGCCTTGTTTCTTATGCCGAGAGCCACATGTTTTGAATCATTCTACAGTATTGTGGCACAAGGACTATTTAATCAGAATATCTGCAAAAATGAGCTTATCCATATTTGCAGCTTAGCGTGTAGTCTCCATGTTGCCATGGAAGTACTTACCTTGCTCCAATCAGAGAGAAATGAGAGACCAATAAAAGTAAAAACAGGGACAGACATGTGCATTCCTACTGCCTCCTCTTTTGCTTACCAGAGTTTGATGTGATGCTTGGTCTACAGCAGCTACTGAGCCCGATGTATTGGGCTCAATTTCATCTAAAGCAAGCTCTATATTTTCCTAAAGGGGACAGATGAGCGATTAGTATACACAAGACTACGATTAAAGTTATGGCATCGTTAATGATCAACAGGTTAGTTAGGCTATTCATTCACAAGTTAATGCAGAAGGATCCTGGATGCCTTGCAGTTTTTTAAAGGGATTCGGTTCTGATTTTTATAATGTAGTTTTTATTTCTAAATTACACTGTTTACACTGCAAATAATTCACTCTACAATATTTCATTCCTGAACTAGAAAGTGCATTTTTTTGTTGTTGTAATATATGTGCTTTCAGAAAAAGACAGTACATTATGATGGAACTGCTTTCTGGCAGGCTGTTTTTTCTCCTTCTCAATGTAATTGAATGCGTTGCAGTGGGACCTGGATTTTACTATTGAGTGCTGTTCTTAGATCTACCAGGCAGCTGTTATCTTTTTACCTTCCAGTTTTGGCGCCAAATTTGATTAAAGGTGCCCAGGACGCCAGTATGACGCCCAATTATAGGTTCTGTTTGGTGATGTTCCTAGGTGCTCTATATTATTGTTCTTGGATTTCTGACCCCTGCCTGGACTTTGTTATTGCTTATTGCTGCCTGCCTATTGCACTTTGCCTGGACTTTGACCACGAGTATTGCCTGATCATTGCCTGTACCTTGTTGTTATGGACTTTAACCCCTAAGCTTCCTCCTTGGTCCTTACTACTCTCCCTTGGGAGCCGATAGGCCCCCTGACAATCAGAGCACAAGTTGCATGACGGGGGGCAGCTGGGAAACTAAAAATATGTCTAACCCCATGTCAGATTTTAAAATTAAATATTAACAAATCTGCTTACTCTGTTGAGGAACGGATATCAGTGCAGAATCCTGCTGGAGCAGCACTACTAACTTATGTGTTTTAAAGAAAAAACTTTTTTTCTCACAACAGTATCCCTTTAAGGTAGTATGCCGGCAGGTCATGCCAAGCACTGACCACTTTCCTGTGTTAGAGGTGTATGCTAAATACCCAGAATTACTTGCTGTGTTTAGTATAATGTGCCCAACATAATGCCCAACTCTGGCAGACCAATTTACCAATATTATGCAAGTCACTAGAGATTTACTCATAAATGTATTAACTGCATTATACATTGTGTGATGGTCAACAAGCCAGCTGTTATCGCAGGATACTTAAACCCCGCAAGTACAATGGAGAAGTCTTTTGCTGCACAGATTTAATGATCACAAGAGAACCATGGTTAAGGCACAAATCTTCAAAAAGAAAGCCCCAGGATCCCGCTGCACAAAATCATTCAACCAATTATGTTTAATAGAAGGTTCATCTACAGCAGAACCGCTATCAGATAGAATATGAGATTAGCTCTACACTTAAGATCATCATTAAACTGAAGAACTAAAGCTAAATAATTTAAGAACGAGGTTGAGAGGGAAGCTAAAGGGTCCAGGGAAAAGGTGGGGATAAAAGGGAATGGGCTATAGAAAAAGGACACAGAAATCCTCTGGACTCACAAATAATGTATTTATATATTTTGTGCAAAGGGCAACTAATAGAATGCAGCAATATTTTTAAGGTGGCTTACTACATCAAAGTCTTTCATCATCTGGCCAGTCTGTCAATCACTTTCATGTGGTTAAAGGAATTGTTCAGTGTAAAAATAAAACTGGGTAAATAGACAGGCTGTGCAAAACAAAGAATGATTCTAATATAATTAGTTAGCCAAAAAATGGCTGGAGTGACTGGATGTGTAACATAATAGCCAGAACACTACTTCCTTCATTTGCAGCTCTCTTGGTTTCCACTGATGGTTTAGGGTAGTGACACACGGGCATAGTCACCTGGCAACTAATTGCCTCTTCGTCTGGGCGACAGTCTGCCCGAACTTACAGCTGGCTTGAATGTAAAGCGATAGTGGTATGCTTGCGGCGCTTAGTTTTCCAAAGTCGCCCGAAGTTTGCTTTTGAGGCGCCGAGAGTGTCATACCGCTGGTGACTTTTCATTTAAGCCGGCAGTATGGCACAGGAAAGCAGTTCGGGGAGATTGTCACCCAGAAGAAGAGGCGAGGCAATTAAATCTCCCCGCATCTGCCCGTGCGTCAATACCCTTATGCACAAACATGGGCAAGATTTGTACTAGCCTTTATCCATTTCAACCAAACAGCAGTTTGTATTAGGGATGCACCCAATCTGCTGTTTTGGCTTCAGCCTAAGCCCTGAATCCTTTGAGAAAGATTCGGGCGAATACCGAACATATGTAAATTAGGGGTGGGAAGGGGAAAACATTTACTTCCTTGTTTTGCGACAAAAAGCCATGCAATTTCCCTCCCTGCCCCTAATTTGCATATGCAAATTAGGAGTTGGATTCAGTTCAGCTGGGCAGAAGGATTGGCCCGAATCCTGCTGAAAAAGGCCGGATCCCGAACCGAATCCTGGATTCGGTGCATCCCTGTATTAAATGGTCTACAGCAGATAAAATAAGAGCCTAGTGCAGACTGAGTTTATATTTGTGGATAATTTCTGTTTACCATCACTTTAACTATTGGCATATACCTCTTTGTATCGCTCAAGCTCCTGGACAAAGGTCTTCTCATGGAAAAGGGCCTGCAAACGCTCCTGGGCATAGTTGTGGCACAGTTCTTCAAAAGTGGCTCCCCTGTCCTGCTTTACTAGCTTGGGGTTCTGGAAGCCAGGTGTATCCACAATCATAATTGAGCAGAGAGAGTGCTGGCTGGATTTCAGAGCTCTGTTAAGGCAAGTGTAGGTTTAGACTGGTTCATGTGCAACCTGATCAAGAATCTTGGAGGGTATGATACCTTTATATAAATGAAGGTCATACACAACAGTGGGGATAGTGTGAATTGAAGAATGTAGAAGTGTAAAAGGTTTGTTGGAAAGGACAATACGGTTGTGGGATGAACACCCTGAAGAAGTCATACTGGCAGATACAAATATGGGACTTGTTATTCAGAATGCTCGGGATCTGGGGGGTTCCGGATAACGGATCTTTCCATAATTTGGATCTTTGTACCTGAAATTAAACCATTTTTTTACATCTATCATAACATTGTCTTTGCATACTTTTTATAATTCTGACAAGAAAGTATTTGCCCAATGCTTTTACATTACCTATCTTATTCCCAATGTTTCTCTATGAGAGGCTGCCATATTTGTGCAGCAGAGTCCGTTAGCATTAGGAACTATAAAGGTGGCCATACACGGGCCGATAAAAGCTGCCGACAAACCAAGCTTCCCCATTGACATCTGGCCCAAAGTTGGCCGGATCTCGATCGGACGGGACTAAAAATCCTGTCGGATCGCAGCCGAATCTGCTTGTTGATGTAGTACCTCAATCCGATCGCCCGTATCTGCTCCCTCCTGATTGGCCCGATATCACCCACCTCAAGGTGGGGATATCAGGGAGAGATCCGGTCATTTGGCAACAGCGCCAAATGAGTGAATCTCTCCATGTATGGCCACCTTAACGGACAGGCTGAGAAGAGAGTCAGGTTGACAAGACAGTCAGGTTTAGGAAATTAAAGTAACAATTACTGACAAAAGCAGAACCGTCAAAAGCAGAATGGTCAACATGACCTATAGGGAACTATTAATGTACCGTCATATTTTGAAGCATTGTTTTTTTTTTGTGTCAGTATCACTTTAAATCTACTAGTAAATCATGTAAACATTAAATAAACCCAAAAGGCTGGTTTTGCTTCCAATAAGGAATTATATCTTAATTGGGAACAAGTACGAGCTACTGTTTTATCATTTGGGAAAAAGGAGATCGTTTTTTTTTTGTTTTTTTTAATTTTTAAAATGGAGTCTATGGGAGACTGGCATTTCGTAATTCGGAGCTTTCTGGTTAACGGGTTTCCGGATAACGGATCCCATGTCTGTACAATAGATGGGATCAACCACTGTTGATTATGGGGAAGAAAGAAGAAGAAAAATATAACTGGTGTTAAAGCATTCATTAATAAAGGTACTGGTAACACTGCTACATAGGAATCAGGCAAAGATTGCATGAGATAGTTGAATTTCATTTTTTTGCCTCTCTCTCTGGACCTTAGAGATAAATATGCGAAATTGCTCTGCACACAACCTGTAAAAGCTGCAGATAGAAAGATTGGGAGATGGGTTATGAGAAGGATTATGAGCACAGGCACATAAATTACTTTTACTAAGTGCATGCAGCATCTTTCTGCAAAAGGAAACTTGGTATTAGTCCGGCCTATCAAGAGACCAATAGTTACAGCATATATGTGCAAATTATGGGCCAAGGAGACTCTCTAGCATGGTAGTTATATTTCAAACATTCATGTGTTAAGTTGCCCAAAACCACAGCAGACTATGTAGGCTTTCAAATTCCCTAAAACCCAATAGATGTGTGTTTCCCATGTCACGTCCACTGGGTTAGCAGCGACTGAAGTCTACAATGAAAAAAGGTTGACCTTTGGTGAATGGTCCTATTTTGCAGATCTCAAGTCACTCACTGACTGTGCTTGGCCACAATCAGTGCAACATGACCACCTCGTTGGTTTGCAACCAGAGCAAATGTCACCCATAGAGCTCTAACTTACTAATATGGG
>CM044434.1:23445547-23469578 GCA_024363595.1 Xenopus borealis | reverse complement strand
TCAGGGATGCTGCTGCCCCCACCGATCTGTACAAGTCATGAGCATCTGCTTACCTGAACCATCCCCTTGACTACCATCATCCAAGCCTTGACGGAAGGACGTTGACTTCAGTAAGGCTCCACTTTTTGGCTGGTGCTTAAATATGGATGAAGAAAGTTCTTCCAGTGAGCAGCCCAGGAGGTATGCAGCTTTTTGCGCCCATTCATGCCGGGCAAACTGTTTCCTGCCAGCTTTAAAGAAAACAAAAAACGATTGAAAGTCTAAAGGGAACATTTCACATGAACCTAAAGTGCATCGGAACAGCAAAGCTAGTGATAAAACAGGCGATTGCGGTGACCTGGAAGATGTATGAAGCAGCAGTAAAATTCTCCAGCGACATTAAGCTTTTCAGCTCTAAATGTTATTCAATAAACCTTCTTTTAATGGCGCTGTGGAAAAATGACTTGAAAGAAGTTCAGATGATCACTGTAAGGCATTATCATTTATTGGGAGAACAGTTTCATCCCCCATTTAGAGTCACTTGCAGTTTAAGTAAGAATTAAGGGTGGCTTTAAGCAGACTAGTAATTGTGCAGAAGAACTGAGAATATTAACTGATGCATTTTGAAAAAATGCCAGTGCCAAGTAGTTCTGCTCAAACAGAATTCTGCATTGAAATCCATTTCTCAAAAGAGCAAAGATTTTTTTTTATTCAGTTTTGAATTCTGACATAGGGCTAGACATATTGTCAATTTCCCAGCTGCCCCAAGTCATGTGACTTATAAACTCTGATAAACTTTAATCACTCTTTACTGCAAGTTGGAGTGATATCACCCCCTCCCCTTTTCCCCCCAGCAGCCTAACAACAGAACAATGGGAAGGTAACCAGATAACAGCTCCCTAACACAAGATAACAGTTGCCTGGTAGATATAAGAACAGCACACAATAGTAAAACCCATGTCCCACTGCGTTCTGTTACATTGAGAAGGAAAAACAACAGCCTGCCAGAAAGCTGTTCCCTCCTAAAGTGCTGGCACAAGTCACATGACCTGGGGCAGCTGGGAAATTGACAAAATGTCTAGCCCCTTGTCAGATTTCAAAATTGAATATTAAAAAAAAAATCTGTTTGCTCTTTTGAGAAATGGATTTCAGTACAGAAGTCTACTGGAGCAGCACTATTAACTTATGCGTTTTGAAAAAAAACAAGTTTTCCCATCACAGGATCCCTTTAAGTATAAATTACACCTATGTCCTGCCAGTGAATTACCCACATCTGAAAAGCAAAATATATCCTATTTATAATTGGTTCTAATCTCTCCGTTTTTTTAACAAGCAGTGAAGGGTGCAGCTAATGCAAAATACATTCCTTACTGCAAATAGGCATGGTCATATGAGCGGGTGCTCAGTGAAGGCCTCGCAGACAAAGACTGCTAAAATAATTGCAGTTTCTAAAGCAGATAAATGAAACAGTTAGTAAAAGTTAGAGGGACAGGGTCAGATTTGCCTGCAAGAGTACCAGAGAATATCCTGGTTGGCCCTTCGGGACTTTTTGCAGCTTCAGGACTTCAAATTTGGCTCTTCAAATGTGTTTTTTTTCTTTGGCTTTGGGTCTTTCCATGGCTTCAGGACTTCGGCAGTTTGACTCTTTTCATGACTTTTCGGAGGTTCAGGACTTAAATAGGCGACTTTAGGCCCCGACCCGGTACACATGTACCCCTGTGCCCCACTGATGCCGGCCCTGGTAAGAATAACTTACCGGATTTCCCAGATCAGAGCTCCTGTAAGTAGAAAACTGTACTGGTCCATAGTATTTCTGTGCAAGCGCACAGCGCAATAGTGATCATCTGCTTCTACAGGCAGGGTATATATGAACAGTGGAGTGAAAACCCAAACTTTAACCAAAAGCCAGCTTTTTCACACTGCAGTGCATGAATGGGGTGAATGGGGGACCCAATGTCTATCCCCATGTCCTGGCTACACAATTAAATGGTTAAGAGAACTGGGGGAATGTGTGGGGAGCAGTGACATCTAGGAAGTGCTGAATGGAAAGTGAAAGTAATTATCTGCTTAAGGCATAGAGGAGTGGCAGACAATATTTGATTGACAGCCGAGATTTTTAAATGCAAAAAAATTCCCCAAAACCGAAGGTGTGGGCTGATAGAGCCCACATTCCGGTTTGGAGTTCTAGTAGTTTAAAAAAAAAAAAAATTGCCCTCTGCAATGGTGGCAACTTTTCATTCGGTTTGTGCGCATGACGTCACATGTGCATACTGCGCATGAACTGTCATGGCGGCTCGCACTGGGAGCTCCCTCCCGGTGCGAGTAAGCCAGCGCCTGCAGGGGGCAATTTTTTTTTAAACTACTAGAACCCCAAACCGGAATGCAGGCTCTATCAGCCCGCACCTTCGGTTTGGGGGAATTTTTTTCGCCCCATAGGTGCCCTTTAATAGTAGGGATGCACTGAATCCACTATTTTGGATTCGACCGAACCCCCGAATCCTTCCCGAAAGATTTGGCCGAATACCGAACCAAATCCGAACCCTAATTTGCATATGCAAATGATGGGTGGGAAGGGGAAAAAATTTTTACTTCCTTGTTTTGTGCCAAAAAGTCACGTGATTTAGCTCCCTGGCCCTAATTTGCATATGCAAATTAGGATTCGGATTCGGTTCGGCCAGGCAGAAGGATTCGGCCGAATCCGAATCCTGCCGATAAAGGCCGAATCCCGAACCGAATCCTGGATTCGGTGCATCCCTATTTAATAGAAAATTTTAAATTGGATTTCATGTTTAATTTGGGTGACAGGTCCACTTTAAGCAGTTTCTACACATAATAGCCACCTGTATCCTACAGTATATAGTAGGTTAAATATTCCTGCCTTGATAAGACACAGTTCAATGAATACATATGAAAAAAAAGATATATTTAGTTTTTACCTTCATCGGCTTCTGTATTGCAATGGAGCAGCATGCAACATGCAAATAAAAACAAGCAGTTAGAACGGTGTGTCTCTGGCTTAAAGAGGATGTTAATTGTTAAACAGTGTGTTATCACATGAGACAAGGGCAGTGGTGCATACATATTGCATTATTAAGTTGGAACTGTTATACAATGATACTTCATTCTCTAGACAGACTTCAGCCATTTTTAGAGAAAAGGCAGCTATTCCATCTGGCAGGAAAGGCATTAAGCACAAAAAAAAAATAATAATAACGGAATTTGGAATGAATGTGCACAATCTAATTGCCTCTTAAGAGCTGCTGGGCAGAAAAAAAAAGGCATTTTTCAGCCATTCTATCACTGTGGGTGAGACCACTTTACAGCAGACTGCAGGCCTGGATATTATTTTTGCTTTTCTGTTTGTTAATGGCTGAGCCTCTAATCCGATTTCATCTTTCATCTTATTTTTGAATTAAGATGTAGAATGTTAGACTTTTGACTACCTGCTTCATACAGTAGCCCTGCCCCTTACTGGCATGGCTAAATGCCACATTCTCTGCCAGGATAGAATTTATTTTAGGGCTTAAAGGAACACAATGGAAATTATTAATATGTATTTATAATTCTCTATACATGGATGCTGTATATACAACGTTCCCATTTCTTAAAGGGACAGTGGCACCGGTCAGGTGCTATTTTCTGACGGAGGGCAGCAGAGGACAACAGCCCCCAGTTTCACTGGTCTTTGGCAAACCGTGCCTGGGACTGAGCATTCTCTTTTTTCCATCTGCATTTTCTCTGAAGATGGAGAAAAAGTCGATTCACTCCAATCTGCTCCTTTTTGTATCTGTGCGGAGAGGAGTGGGGTTAGCCTGTGACTAACTATAGGCATGGAAACACAAAAGGTCTTTGTTTTGCGTATGAGAAAGGCAGGTGCAAGAATGCAGTCACAGCAGCAAAAAACACATGCAGCAAAACAAGAACAAACAAGGATAAAACATCAGAATATTGCCACTCCTTTCATCAGACAACCTAAGGGTTCGGGCACACTGGGCGTTTTGGGGAGATTGAGTCGCCTTGACTTTGCGGCAACCAATCTCCCCGAACGCCTTCCCTCACTCTGCTCCTGGCTTAGATGGAAAATCGCTGGCGCTAATCACACGTGGCAATTAGTTTTCCAAAGTTGCCCGAAGATGCCTCGCAAGGAAACTTCTGGCAACTTCAGAAAACGAATCACCACATGGGATTAGTGCCACCGATTTTCCATCTAAGCCAGTAGTGAGGGAAGGCTTTCGGGTCACCGCAAAGTCGAGGTGATTAGTCTCCAGGCGACTCAATCTCCCTAAAATGCCCAGTGTGCTCTAAGGCCCACTGCATACGCTCCAGAGAGCAGAATTAATGGTCACAGCACTGAGCATGTTTTATTCTGTTTGGCGCGTTCCCCCACTCTCTCTACATCTGCTTTACCAGAGTTTAGGTCAATGGTTTATGATGAATGATTGCTGTTTTTCCTCGGTTTCTGCTAAATTCAAAATGACAATGTAGGAGAAAAAAAGTCCCAGACTAAAAGAGGTCTGTTGGTATTAATCAGTTTTTAAATGGCAAGTCAACCTCAAAATAAAAATGTAATAAAAGAAAACAGAATTCTAAGCAACCTTGCAATATACATTCATTACAGATTTTCTAATGTTATTTGTTTATGTATTGCTCCTGAAAGCAGTGTATGTCTGTTCTCCGTCCTGATGGCTCAGACTGTTGAAACAATCTAAGACAGGGATCCCCAACCTTTTTTACTCGTGAGCCACATTCAAATGTAAAAAGGGTTGGGTAGCAACACAAGAAGTGCTGTGATTGACTATTCGGTAGCCCCTATGTGGACTAGCAGCCTACAAGAGGCTCTGCTTGGCACTATACTTAGTTTTTATGCAATTGAAACTGACTTCCAAACCTGAAATTCAAAAATAAGCACCTGCTTTGAGGACACCAAGAGCAACATCAAAGTGGTTGGAGAGCAACATGTTGCTCACGAGCTACTGGTTGGGGATCACTGATCTAAGACAAGGCAGCGGATTAACAGACCTGTCTATGCTGGGGAACCACGGCATTGTTTAAAAGTAACAACCAGGAGTTAAGCAAACACTGCTTTCGATAGAAAGTATTTTTACAAATAATTTGTAGAGCATTGAAAATTTAGAATACATTTATATTGGAAAGTTGCTTAGCATTATGATTTCATTTATTAGGCAAATATTTATTTTGGGGTTGACTTGTATCTAAAAATGTTTATGCAACGGCAAGGAAAATTAAAAGCCACTGAGATGTAGCAGGCAAGAATTTTACACCCTGAATAAGGAAGAGACATAGCATAAGTAGGTTTACATTAAATTCCCACAGGCCAGTGGAAGGCAGAGAAAAAAAGGGGGCAGGCCGTGATGCAAAAGGGGCAGGTTTTGACATAAAACAGGGTGGCCAGAAGGAGGAAAAAAGGTAAGTTTTGAGCAGATTGGGGACAGGCCAACTGCTCTTTTTAAGTTAAGTAACTACATTGCTGGTAAATGTTTTTACCACCAGCTCGGCCGGTAAAATACTGGCCGGTGGCCACCTTTTCTTGAAAAAAAATACCGGCCTTCCTATACAGTTAGCTTTTTTTCTCATTAATAACATTAGGATGAACCATCAAAAATACCGGCCAGGAGGCAACCCTACATATTAGCAATGGATGTGAAGGGCATATATAAGGAGATTGCAGGAACTCTGTCCATTGTGATTTTGAGTAGGTTCATTAACAATGAACACAAATGGCTACAACTGTCCTGATCATACTGCAAATCCATCCGAAATGTTTCCATATCCTGCAAAAAGCATCAGTGTTGCATCATGGGGGCAGCAAGCATAGGAAACAGTGGAAACTGCGGTCTTGCCGGAGTGTTATTATTGCTGCACCTGGTCGTTTGAGTTGGCTAAAAGGCATAGCCATGTGAGCTGCTGCTCTCTTATCCCTATGCATAGGATTAGTAATGAGACGTAATAAACTTTTTTGTACATTTACATGTTTTTTCATTTACATAAGGGACATAACGTCGAAGAGCAGCAACGCTGACCTCCCGCGGTCCCAGTTTAGTTAAACAGCCAGTTCATTCTACAGAACAAAATCAATTGGAATATTTACCCTAAGCAGCTTGCTGCTTTAATGTTCTACGGAACAGCGAGCTCCCTGGGAAACGGTCAATAGATTCTAATTCATACACATAAAAACAAACTGTAAACTATGGCTGGGTTCAAGCCATGTAATGGGGAAGGGACTCCCTTAGATTCCTATACAAAATATGGTGTGCGATAAATGCTGATAAATGAAATAATAACCAAAACTCTTGTCGATCTTAAAGTGATACAGACACTTCCTATAAAAATCATAGGAATGTCAGTATGAAGAAAATGCTGCAAAATATTTCCCCTCAAAGCAGCGGCGGGGGGGGGGGGGGGGGGGGGGGGGGGGGGCAATCCTTCCATTGGCTGAATACAAATCAAAACAGACTTCGGCCTATGGAAGGATCGCTCCAGCCCTGCATCAGTGAAGCAACCCAGAAGATCAGTCTGTGCAGTGAGGGAGTCTGCTCTGAATGGTGTGCAGCATTTTCTTCATGCCGACACGTTCCTATGATTTTTATAGGAATCACTTTAAGATTATCTGTTAGTTTAGTACAGGTATTAGTATACATATACAGGTATGGGACCTGTTATCCAGAATGCTCAAGACCTGTGGTTTTCAAGATAACAGATCTTTCTGTAATATGGATATAGATACCTTAAGTCTACTAGAAAATCATGTAAACATTAAATAAACCCAATAGGCTGGTTTTGCTTCTAATAAGGATTAATTATATCTTAGTTTGGATCAAGTTCAAACTACTGTTTTATCACCACAGAGGAAAGGGTAATCGTTTTTTAAAATTTGGATTATTTGATTAAAATGGAGTTTATGGCAGAAGCAGCGCTTTCTGTATAATGGATCCCCTACCTACGAATAATTGTATATTTAGAGCATATATACAGTGGATAGGAGAATATTATATTGTACTTTGTACTATAATGCCTAAATATTATGAATCAGGAGTTAACATTAGTTGCATGCGTATCTAAAAGTAATAGCAGGTTATAAAAATAGTTAAAAGGGGGTACATTATGTTTCATAAGTTTCCCATTACTAGCCCATCTATAAGAATGTCATTTTAGCAGTTGGCACATTGTGAGATTAAAATAAACTGATTTGTTTAACTAAAGTGTCTTTTTTTTTTCTTCTTCTGCTTTACTAGGCATCTTTCAACAATTTAATAATTGATACATTAGTCACTGCTTTATAACTTGGTTTTTGCTGCCCCCTGTGGGTTAAACTATACATTTCCAGAAACTAATATTCAACCAACTTTGAGCTATAACCTACCACTTAATCATCCTTTAGGTAAGATATTCCTTTCCATCTGAGCCACAGCTACAATCATTTCTTTAATTTATCTCTGGTTAAATACTTGTCTGTGTTTCACTTGCTGGGCCTTGGATCCCCCTGCCTGTGGTTCTATAAACATAGAGGTGCCACTCCGTATAATGTACAGAAATCTTGTTCTAAGATCCCCAGTTTCAGGAGACCAGGCTGTTACAAAGTTTGTGCCTTTTATTTTTCATCACACCTGCATATTTATAGCAGCTCAAAGGTAAGCGATAAAGCAGGTAGAGAGTGTCAGCTGCAGGACAAGAAATGTTCCCCTTCCTAGTGATATGAAAAGCCTGATGGTTGGCAACAGCGACATGCAAGAGAATGAAAAGCACTGGCACTGAATCCAAATGACGATAAGATGAGAGAAATAACCACACAAAAAATTTTTAAAAAGAAAACCAAGCAAGTTACCGAGATTATCTACATCTGAAACTGTGGGAAATAAAAGTTTAAATATGGGTTATTCACCATCAGCCAGCATATGAATCCTGCAATTCTTCAACCCCGCTTGGCCCCTCAGCGAAGGCTGGCAAAGGATTCTGGGTGCTGTATTCAAGCGACAGCTGGACAGCCTCAGGCTAGATTTCCTTGCCTTAAAGGCGCAAATATACACGTTCAAAATAGCATGTGCAAGTGGAGCAAAGTGTAGGAAATGCTGAAAAGGGCAGTGAAAAGGTTGGTTGATCAAGCATATTTTTAATGCAGTGTTGTCCTGGATTTGTGTAGGATCAATACACTCTGCGCTAGGAGGGAACACGGTATAATTGTAAAAAGGCTAATTGATTCAAGCACAAAAATCCTTCCCACCTGAATGAACCCAGCATATTACACTGGCTTAAGCAGAATTGGACAATAAGCAGTCCTCCAGGTACTACTGCTCTGCAAATTCCAGCTGTCCAAAAATTCAGTTCAGCTGCCGAGGGTGCTGGAAGCTGCAGCGGTCTAGAGGGCCATTCCAATTTAAAAATTGGAGCAAAAACATTTGGAACATTTTTTAAATGACCGAACTAAATTGATAAATGATGTAAATTCAAAAACAGGCATTCTTGCACCTCGCGCAGCAAAGATGAGTCAATAGCAAGCCAATCGGAAATATACAGTGTCTAACATGTTTTCCAGATATTGGGGGTGGAATACATTCCCTATTCTTAGACACAGAAGTGAGCTTTATAATCTAAAACGCTTGGGACTTTCCATATAAGGGTGGTTTCTTATTCGTTATTTTCACAGCAAACTTTACAGGGGATTCTTAAGTATGCTTGGCCTGTTACCAGACTACATTGTATGAGAAGGACAACACCCTATACGATTGCATTGGGTTGGAATAAAATACGTTATCTGCCATCAGCAAATATGTTTCCTTGTCTTTATGTGTCTTTGTGAAATCGGAACAGATACATCACTATCAAAATAATCTTGATATATGTGAAAGCAACCCCTTCCCTGCTAGGCTACACCAAAGAGTACTAGGTGTTTAGCTATATATAATAAATAGACTCCTATTATATATGAACGCTGGAGTGACTGGGGCTATATTACCTTTGGTAGCTCCAGCCGACCCCAAGTGGTAGATGGCTCCAAGTATTAACCAAAATGCCTTCTGTTCATCACTTGAGATGCCCAGGATTTTCATGGCTGCCTGGAGTTTGGCAAAAAGTTGAGCTGACTTTGGTTTCTCCTCGGCCTGCACATAAAATAGAAATAATGATCAGGGATTGACACCAGAATGCCCTTAAACTGGGCCTAATAATGCCTCCACACTAAAAATTGTTCCTTATTGAAAGCTCCCCAAAGAGCCACGCACAAAACAAACCTGCAGACAGTATACTGCGCTACATACTATATGAGCAATGGAGGGTAAACCAACCTCTGGCAATTTTAAAATAAGAAAAAAAAAGTAGAAATCAAAACTGTGGGGTTGGCTCCCCTAGGCTTGGAGCAGTGGGGAAATGACCATTATCTAGTGTACCATGTATTTCCTACGCTATATATTCTTGAAACTATGGCTGATACACAAACACTAAAATATTATTCTAGAACTGTACTGATTTGATGCATTAAGGGGGTGCCTGACCAAAGGCTGGATGGTCAAGAGTGGCCCTAGACAAAGACTAGATCTTCAAGAAGCGCTTGAGCTAGAGGTTATCAAGAGAACAGTCAAGTAAGATCCCATCCAGCATAGTCTGCTCTCACAGGCTTCAGAATGGCTGGTGTCTAAAAGTCCCTGCAGTCACTTAACTTACCTTGGCTGAGGGTATGATACCAAAAACATTATTTTCTGCAAAGTGATTTAAGTGGAGCTCTGTCCTGAAGGATAGAAAATGTAACAATGTTAACCCAGGGTTTTTCTCAGATCACATAAAGCCATAAACTGCAGTCAGACTTTCAATTGAGCTCAGATTACATTAAATCTAAAGGTTTGTACATTTCTTCAGGCAAATAACTGTCCACTCAAATGCATGCTAGCACCTACAAAATTTTATTTAGAGGGCAATGTATTAACTACATCTCCACACCACTCTTCCTTTATAACCGTTATCCTAATGATGCTGAAATACCTCTACCACCAGGCTTTATCCATTGAATATACACTTAGGGAGTTATTTCCTAAAATCCAATTTTTTTTTTATGGTCGGCGTTTTAAAAGGAGAAAACACCCATTTTTTTCTTGGAAAGAAAAAAACGAATTTTTAAACCAGAGGCTGCAAAATGTCCAAAAAAATAAATACTCCATCTCAAGCCTGCTGTGGTCATGTAGAAGTCAATGGCAAATGTCCTTTTACAATTTGAAGAGATCATGAGCTGCGCTGGGTTTCGTAAAATAATCCCAATAATTTGTCGTTTTCAGGGAATAATCAAAAAAAAAAAAAAAAATCACACTGTTCAGATTTTTTTTTTTTTTTCACGATTTTATAGGGTCTTTTCCCACACCAGATTTTTTCTGAGTTAATTTATTGATCAATAAGGTAAACAAGTTGATGGGAATTTGGTCTAAGTGGTTTTAGTTAAGGATGCACCGAATCCAGGATTCAGACTTTTTCAGCAGGATTCGGCTGAATCCTTCTTTCAGGCCGAACCGAATCCAAATCCTAATTTGAATATGCTAATTAGGGGCAGGGAGGGAAACGCATGCCTTTTTGTTACAAAACAAGGAAGTAAAAAATATTTTCTCCTTCCCACGCCTAATTTGCATATGCAAATTAGGATGTGGATTCGGTTCGGTATTCAGCCAAATCTTTTGCAAACGATTCAGGGGTTTGGCCGACTCCAAAAAAGTAGATCCGGTGCATCCCTAGTTTTAATAAAATAATGAGAACCATTTGGATATTAAGTAAATAACCCCCTTAAAGTTGCGCGGTTTACGTATTCTATCATACATTTGTACCACTGCACTTTATTATTGCGGCAGTAAAATCTAAATGTGTCTCACTACCCACTGCTGCACAAAAATGTATATTTAATATAGTACAGATGGCAATAAAGGTCTGCTTGATTTGACAATCACTAAACTTTACTAACATCAGGCCTAAGGAGTTACCGGAGTGTGTTGTCAGCCCCAGCAAGGAGATAGTAGAAGACATTAAAGGAGGCTTCACTTGCAGGACGCCGGGCTACTCTGAGTTTTTCCAGTAACATAGTCTGCAGGGAAGAACAGAAACAACAATCAGAAATTTAGAATTGTCTGTACCAGCACTACCTAAGGTAGAAGTTATGTGCAGTTCAAGAAAAACTCTACCCGCACCCAACCCTAACCCCCAACTTCTGCCTTCCTTTTATAGACCAGCGCTGGCCCGCTAGGTCTATGATGTCAGAAAAGTGGTGGGGCGGCCAGGTGCACGCCTATAAAACCGGAATCCAGCAGTGTACTGTTGTGGGTGGGGACAGCCGGCAGAAGAGCTTAACCAGGCCACGACCCACAAACGGGGATGTACGGTCGGCCTGAACCCGCACATCACTATAACCTAGTACAGAAATCTATATATTGTGCAAGCAGCCTAAATATAGTCATACAGAAATGTTTTGGTTTTTTTTTGTTGTAGGAAAATAAATATCCCCAAATGTCACAAGTCAAGTGTGAAATGCATAAGCATGCTGGAATGCTTGCAGAATGGAGGAAACAGTAGCAATGAAGCAGACTCTTACCTGTATGGATGCAGAGGCCACCTGTCCTGTCTGGTCAAAGTCCAGTGAGATGATCTGAGAAAAGCGGGTGGCATTTCCATTGAGAATGGTGCTGCTGTTGCCAAATGCTTCCAAAATGGTGTATACAGCTTGCCATTTCTCAGCTGTGAAAACCAAGCATAGGATAAAAATTCAAACCTATTATCACTTTGCTTTTGTATTAGGTTCGTCATTAATGCTCGTGGGTATGGATCTCTTATTCACAAAAATTATGGGGAGGCCGTCTCAGGTTTAATTTGAATTAATTCTAACTTTTAAATATTAATAACAAGAACACAGTTTGAATTTATGCAGTGTAGTTACAATCAAGTATATACTGACCCTTATTAGGTTTATTTAACCCAGTACATAAAGGGCATTCTTGGGAGAATTGGTTCCAGTTGACCAAGCCCAGTAGATGCTCCAAAAGCTCTACAGGTTGGTTCTAGGGCTGCCCACTTCAAGGTGACAAAGACTAGACAAAATCATTTATCCAAACACACAAGGCATTCCATATATTTGCAAATCCGTTTTTTTTATCTTGCTCCCTATGATGAAATTAGTTTTACCAGAGAGGATCTTCCCAATGCTGCCTGAAATGGTGGCCAAGTACTGGATGAGGTGTTGACAGCTGGTGGTTTTGCCACTGCCACTGCTCCCGAGTAAAACGATAGATTGGTCCTGGCGGGTCATCAGCATATTCCAGTATGCAGCCTGTGCTACTCCATATATGTGAGGTGACATGTCTTCCCGGCGGGATCCTTTAAACATGTGCATCACCTACAATAGGTTTAATACAAACAATAATTGTTTCCAGGTGAAGAGGAGACCCATTATGATAAGAGTTTGTACTGAGATGTCATCAAAGTCTCAGAAACCAGGCTCTCACCAGCTTTTGTAAATTATTTTCCATCATGTCCAGACTGAATTCTGAAAGTATACTCTAACAATAGGTGAAATGCCATGTATTAAAGGTGCCCCATACACAGTGAGCCCCTCCACCTGTGCAACTAATGTGTACTTGTACAAAGTCTGCCATACATGCTAATGCTATACACCAAGGGTCCCCAAACTTCTTTGGTCCAGGGACCAGTACAGAAGCAAATGTTTTTGCAAGGATCAGGGCGTCGGGGGCAACTGAAGAAGTCCCAGCGGGACATGGATTTTTAATATTGTGTGCTGTTCTTATATATACCAGGGAGCTGTTATCTGGTTACTTTCCCATTGTTCTGCTGGGGGAGGGAAGGGGGTGTTATCACTCCAATTTGAACAAGTCACAAGACCGGAGCCACCTGGGAAACTGACAATATGTCTAGCCCTGTGCCAAATTTAAAAGCCAAATACAAAAACACACCGTTTGTTCTTTTGAAAAATGGATTTCAGTGCAGAAGCCTGCTTGATCAGCACTATTATTTGATGGGTTTCCCTTGAAGGTATCCCTTGAAGGCGACATTCAAATAAAAAAAACAAGTATTATTTTGGAGATGGAAGACCAAATGCTGAATTAGGTTGGCCATAAAGGAGCGGATAAAACTCCCTTAATGCTTTCAGCTTTGAAGGCTTAAATGCCAGGTCATCGAGCTGAAAAATGATCAATCTACCAGGCAGGTTTGGAGATTCCACTGAGCAAATCCTGCATCACCACATTTATGGGTCTCCAGGGGCCTGAAGTATGAACACAACAACAACAGTTTTACTTAAAACTATTTTGTTTCCTCATACCATGTGATCAATTGTGAAGGTAGAAAGTTATTCATTATTTCACTTGTCTTAATCTAGATAAAATACTGCAGCCAAGTCCAGCTGTCAAAATGCCTACCAGATCCAATGAAAGGTCAGCATCAGAAAGTGCACCCAGTGTGACACCACAACAATTGTGAAAACACACCTGCCACCCTCTACATGGCACCAGTGGACACAGATTAATTCCTTACATTGAATTTACTAGTAGATTTCCCCTTCTCTGAGCTCAATGCAGAAGCTGGCTTTCTTGGTGGGGAGAGATTTCAGTGTTAGTGCGAGGCAAAGCTACAAGGTTACAGCAGGTAAAACAGCAAAACATTAAAAATGAACGGCATACTGTGATGAATGTCTATTGACAAATGTGGCTTTTTTCCAGACAATGTTAGCAATGGCAAATGCTCCTCCTTTTTCCTATCTGCTCCATGGGTGCTGGCCAACAGCCCAAAAAATGTCTGCTCCGCCATGGGAAGGCTTAATCGATAACCTAGGGTTTAATGTTCCCCTTTGCAGAAATATTTCAGCTCACAGGTTTCTTTTAGAGCATTGTTACTTACCCTTTTGCTCAGGGGACCCAAATAGTCAGTGAATCAGCATTGTCACCCCAGAAATT
Organism: Xenopus borealis; assembly: GCA_024363595.1. NCBI lineage: Eukaryota > Metazoa > Chordata > Amphibia > Anura > Pipidae > Xenopus > Xenopus borealis. Next base: position 23,455,653 of record CM044434.1, on the reverse strand, counting down.
GGTTTACAAGCAGTTACTTTGACTCCCTTTAATTCGTTCATTAACAGCGCCCACTCTATACAGCACAGGGAGCACTGGTGCCCAAGAGAAAATGTGCTCTAAATCTGGCAGGGATGATCAACATTCCATCTTCCAACTGTCAAGGAGATGTAGGTCAACAACATCTAGAGGGAGAGTTCCCATCCAGGCACTATATTATCAAATATGCAACCATACAAATATACAGGTATGGGTTCAGTTATCAGGAAACGGGTTATCCAAAAAGCTCTTAATTACTAGAAGTCCATCTCCCATAGACACTGTCTTAATGAAATAATTCACATATTTAAAAACTACTTCCTTATGCACTGTAATAAGACAGTACCTTGTACTTATTCAGAGCTAAGACACAACTCATGCTTATTGGATGCAAAATAGTCCTACAGGGTTTAAAATTCTTTTTTTAGTATACTAAATCTATGGAGAACCAAAAAAAATGCAGAAAATTTAGGTCCCACACCTGTACAATTTTACAATGAATTATAAGGGTATTTTCGAGTGAGTGGTGAAGTGGAGGAAAAACATTTTGAAAAAAAGGGCCAAAAAGACTTGCCACCAGTAGGGTGACGGCAATAGTTTAGATCATGTCCATTTTATGACCACACCTCCTAATAACCATGTCCATTTTACAAAATTTGCCAGGTTAGGAAAGTCTGACCACATGTGGTTTTTAGGTGTTACAGTTTTGCTAATGAAAATGAATTGCCCTTTAAGCTGCTAGTCAGTTTCTAAAAGACCTGCCTATCTTAAATATTTACAGTTGTTTCTTTGCGGATTTTAAAGGGGACCCGTCACCCAAAAAAAGTTATTTTAAATCCAACTTTTATCATGTTAGTCAAGTAAAATGAACTTTAACTACACTGTAAACATTATTTGAAGCTTGTTTCTTTCCATCTGGGAATTCCTAATTATAACAAACAGGCAGGAGCTATTTTGTGGATGCTGTTTAAGACCAGCCTTGAATCATCTCAAAGTCTGGTTTGTGCACCAGAATGGGGGACCGGATATCCATCCCAATGCACTGGTTACACAATTAAATGGTTAAGAGAACAGGGGAAAGTGGGGAGAGTAGTGACATCTAGTAAGTGCTGAATGGAAAGTGAAAGTATTCGCCTGCCCTGCCTCTAAGCTAGAGTCCTGCAGCGGGTCGGGTACCCGCGGGTTACCCGCAAAATCCCGCGGTACCCTGCGGGTTGCTCGTAGAATTTCTGGGTGCGGGTATAGAAGCGGGCCGGTGGTTCTGCAGGTTGGCGGGTTGAGGGTCGGGTCGCGGATCCTCGCTATAGGGATTTTTACTCCTTTTTCTGAGCATTTCCACTACTGATGATGTCACATCCGGTTTACAATGACAGCACTTCCTGTTTTACTCCTTTTTTTTCTGATCCTGGCTACTTCCGATGATGTCACTTCCTGTTTATGATGACAGCACTTCCTGATTCTTGATGGTCAGCGGGTCGCGGGTCTGGGTTGCGGATCACGGGTTGCGGGTACGGTTCGGGTCGCGGGTCCAAGCGGGTAAAAATGCGGGTCGCAGGTTCGGGTTCGGGTTGCGGGTTGCGGGTACAGGTCGGGTTCGGGTCCCAAAAAATGGACCCGCGCAGGACTCTACTCTAAGCATAAAACTGGCCATAGATGCAAAGATCCCCTCTTTTGGCGACATCTCCAAACGAGCGGATCTTTCCCCGATATGCCACTAACAGCAGGGCTATATCAGTGGTAGCAATTTTGTTTCTAGGGTACAAATTACCCTAGCAACCCTGCATTGATTTGAATAAGAGACTGGAATATGAATAGGAGAGGGACTGAATAGAATGATAAGTAATAAAAAGTGGCAATAACAATACATTTGTAGCCTTACAGAGCATTTGTTTTTAGATGGTGTCAGTGACCCCCATTTGAAAGCTGTAAAGAAACAGAATAAAATTGTACATAATTAAAAAACTATTAAAAATAAATAATGAAGACCAATTGAAAACGTTCTTAGAATTGGCCCTTCTACAATATACTAAAAGTTAACTTGAAGGTGAACCACCTTGTAACAAATGTATCGACGTGCATCTGTCCCATATTCTGGGCTCTCTGCCAAAAGCCTCTTATTTAAAGGGGTGGTTCACCTTCAAGTTAACTTTTAGTATATTGTAGAAGGGCCAGTTTTAAGAAATTTTTCAATTGGTCTTCATTTATTTTTCATCGTTTTTTAATTATGTACAATTTTCTTCCGTTTCTTTGCAGCTTTCAAATGGGGGTCACTGACACCATCTAAAAACAAATGCTCTGTAAGGCTACAAATGTATTGTTATTGCCACTTTTTATTACTTATCATTCTATTCAGTGCCTCTCCTATTCATATTCCAGTCTCTTATTCAAATCAATGCAGGGTTGCTTGGGTAATTTGTACCCTAGAAACCAAATTGCTGACACTGCAAACTAGAGAGCTGCTGAATAAAAAGCTAAATCACTCAAAAAACACAAGTATTAAAAAATGAAAACCAATTGCAAATGGTCTCAGGATGTCACTCTCTACATTATACTAAAAGTTAACTCAAAGGTGAACTACCCTTTTAATTATGTTTTAGACAGTTTGCATCTTTTTCTGAGAAACTTGGGACATTTCAGTAACAATCTGGGACTGCAGGGAAAAACAGGACAGTTGGAAAGTATGACACTACATAGCTTCAAGAAAGAGATGATACCTTCTTAACAAGCAAGATGATGCCGCTGTGATTAACATCTACTACAACGTTGGTCCGATTGCCCTCTTGGAGTCCAGAAGGGATTTTTCTTCCTCTGAGGCAAATTGGAGAGGACTTTTTGTTGTTTGTTGGAAGTTAGGCAAGTTTCATTTGGACAAAAAGTCTAACCTTGATGGACCTTTTTTGCTCAACCTCAGCTACTACATTTAAACTGCCCATATATTAAAAAATGGAATGAGCAAATCCTGGCATAAGGATTAGTAGAGCCAATGTCTCACATCTCCGCACCGACGCAATATTTAGATCTATTCCCCTTTCAGCATTTCATACTAATGGGCCTTTGGAGAGACGACAGGCCTGATTGATGATAAAGGATGGCTTTATTAGGGAACTTGACTGCAGCAATAATTAGGAGTGAATGTGACCTGCACAACACGGTTGGAGGGGGGTTTTCAGGTTACCATGGCAACTGGCACAGCATTTACCGTGGAAATGTGAAAAGGACTGACAGGGTTAGAGCGACCCCACTGCCCTGCTTTATCTTCCATCAGTGGAAATATATCATGAGAGGCAGGCAGTCTCACGTCTCAGTGCTCCCAAATATACTAGTAGGTGCCCAAGCCAAAGAGTAATTTAGGGGCAGCGCAGCTTTCACCCCATGGAGCCTGCAGGGCAAGATACATGGTATTTGTCTTCCTTAGATAAATACATCATTAGGAGTATAAAAATGATGTTGCGCTGCGGGTTTAACCTGTCATTTTGCTGCAAGATCTCAGCAGGGTGAATATTGATAGCTGATGGCTCAGCTTGTCCTTCACATCAACGCAAAATAATGTTATTAGTAGAACTATAAAGAACAACGTTTTGGAGAGTTTGACTGTGTCAGCATTCTGGGGTCTGTGATTAAAAAGAATAGTAACATCAAAAATAAAATTGGAAGGGTCGTCAACGCATTTAATTAGACAAGATGCATGGCTACCCTTTACTAGTACAAACAGTATATTAGGCTTCATACGAGTTTATATAAAAAAATATAAATAAGCTACTGTGTAGCCATGGGAGTATCCTTAAAGGGGAATTCAACCCCTCCAGCGCTAAACTTCTCCCCCCCACCCCCTGCAGACCAATGAAGGTCAGCCATTGGAGTTATGTAGTATAAGGCACCCCGGGCCGGTGCAGTTTTCTGCTGATAGGAGCACCGAAATGTCTAACATTTGGCACCCCCAAGTGGAAGAAGGCTTTCCTTCTCCTTTAAAGGGCAGATTAATAAAGGGCCAGGATGAAAATTAAAATTTTTCAAATTTTTTATTTTTTTTATGGCCAATACTAAATTCGACTAGGGAGTTATCCAAATTAGATCGGAGTTTTTAAAAAATTTTAATTTGATTTTCAATACTTATATTCTGGCCCTTTAAGAACTCAAATTCGACTATTCCCTGCCTAAAAACTGCCGAATTGCTGTATACATCAATGAAAGAGGTCCAGGGATCAATTTGGTGATGTTTGCAAACTTCCTGACATTTGATTTGAATTTGATTCGAGTTTTTGGGCCGATCCTAGTCACCCGAGTGGTTGAATTTCGAGTTCATGGGATTTTTTTAAAAAAAAAAAAGAACTCCCATGAATTTGAAATGTGACCCTTGATAAATCTGTCCCCTAATGTATCTGTGCTCTATACTTTTATTATTTTATTTACTCTGTTCACGTATTGTCCTGCTGCACAGCGCAGCGCAAATAAGAAGCGCTATATAAATATTCAATAAGCAATATACCATGTACTTGGCATTATTTCAGGTGGCACCCCTGAAGCTAAAGGTTTTTTTCTAACAAAAAAAAAAAAACTAAACCAAAACTGCCCTGACTCTTAAAATGGGAATGACATTTCTTCAGGGTAAGGTACAAGGACGGGTTTCTGCAGAAATGTAGGTCACTGATCCAAATACCTGCACAGATCAAATGGCTCACCCCTGCCCTGGTTCTGTCCTTTACATACCATATAGGTTACATTTGTAGAGAGTTTGTCCTACTTATCTCAGGTGCAGAGACTTAGGGCTCATCCAGACGAGAAGATTCGTGGAGATTAGTCGCCTGGCGACTTTACTTCTAGCGGGTGCGTGCTACGAGCAAGCCATTCGAGGAGATTAGTCGCCTCAAAGACGTGGCGTTTTGTCGCCAGGCGACTAATCTCCACGAATCTTCTCGTCTGGATGTGTATTTATCTCTGAACTCATGCATTAACACTGCATGTTCAGGTCAGTTAACACACTATTAACAAATGATGTTTGTGCTATTACTGAGAAAACAGGCAACCCATAATTAATCAGTGTAACGAGGGCTTGATAGAAGAAGCCTCTAGTAAAAGTACATGGTTAACCGTGGCGTGTTATTACACATAAGCCACAGTGTGGCACTCTGCTCCCGCAATATAAACCAGTAACCACAGGATTGGGCCACATACCTTTTCAGAGTATACAGAGGGAGAGCTCATGGGATTCATGATGACCATAGAAGTTCCAGCGTTTGTATGAATCAGGTTAGCGCCAAAGCGCTGCCGTAGTGTGTGCAGTACACTGGACTCATTGAGGTAGACCAGAGAAGCCAAGTCCTCCACTCGGTCATGTGATGGTGGATTCGCCTAAGAAACAAAGGTAACAATACATAGAAAGTTCCATACATATCTACAGAACGTTGGAAGGTTTTAAAGGGATGTGATCATAAAAATTTAAAGTTCGACTTGCAAACCAGTATATGCCAATTCAGCAAACCTTTAGGAATGTATGACATTTTAAATAAATATTTAAGTATAGGGAAACCTACAGAAGCAGTGTATTACCAATAGATTAGCCACAATAGTCCAAGCTATAACATTTATTCTGCAGAATGCTTTACCATACCTGAGTAAACAGCTCTAGAAGCTCTGTTTGTTTAGGATAGCAGCTGCCATATTAGCTTGGTGTGACATCACCTCCTGCCTGAGTCTCTACTTGCTCAATCATAGCTCTGGCCTCAGATCACAGCAGGTTGGGGAGAGGAGTAAACTGAGCATGCTCAAGCCCTAGCCCTGGAGGTTTATGCAGAAAACAGGAAGTCTGATACAGAAGCCCATGTGTGCACAATAGAAGGAAAGACATTCTATGTTTCAAGACAGAGGAATCGGAGCAGCATTACTACTTATTATTTAGGGTTAACTGGTGTATTTATATAGACCTCTGATAAAGCTTATTTAATTTAAGCCTTTCCTTCTCCTTTAATAAGGTTGTTAATTAAAGGCTGTTTTTGTGCCTCCTGGGGCAAAGCATCTTTCCTTGGGCCTGCAATTACTAAACTTCTCCAAAAGACGATTTAAAGGGGTGGTCACCAAACACAATGTCTCTAGTGTAAACTTTGATGTTGACCAAATCACAATCACAACCATTTTTGATGCCCACAATCTCCACTCCCCTAACGCTACACTAAGAGCCCCCTGGTACTAAAGAAACACAGAAGCTACTAATCCTCCTTTATAATGCAAGGAATGGTTTCTAAATAAAACCACTATTTTGCTCCGGGCTGAGGGTAAAACAGTCTTTTCCTATGTATAATACAAGGCTATAGAATGACTAGGGATGCCTGGAGTGGGTACAAAAACACAAAGAACAATGCTTGCATTGGGGAGCGTTCCCTAATCCTGAAATTCATACCTTTTCCACATCATCCTCGTCCACATCAAGTGTAGTCCCATCGTGTTCCAATCGGATTTTCAATTTTCCTTCAGGCAGATTGCTGCTTTCTGAACTCAATTTATTTGCTATCGGGGACAAAACAAATTAAATCATAAATAATTATAGAAAGTTAGAGAATTAAGACTTGCATCATGTGTTAAACTGCCCTTGCACACAGAGATCTACTCATTTGGGATGCATTATGCAAATTCATCTGCAGAAGCATCTGCCTGGTATTGTGTATGGCCAGCAAGACACCACCATTCCTGTTTCTTTTAGGCATGCCAATGGATCTATTACTTAGGGAGCCAGGGTTTTTTTGGATAGGGATCCGCTCTCTAATTTGGATCACCATACCTTAAAGGGGTTGTCCTTTTTTAAAAAAAACCTCCCCACCAGCCTACTTGCTACCCCGGGCAAATGCCCCTAACTTTTTACTCACCCCTCACAGCAAATTCAGGCGTCCGAGTTCATGGCATCCATATTCTTCTTCGGAAATCTCCGTGTACTGAACGTCGTTTAGGCGCATGCACAGTTGGATCAATTTCCTGGTTCCGGACAACTGAGCATGTGCCAAAACTCACGGGAATCGCAGAAGAGCCAAAAGAAGCCACGAAGATTACCGAAGAAGATAGCTGCAGTGAACGAGTGCCACGAGGGGTGAATAAAAAGTTAAGGTGGCCATAGACGTTGCAATTGCAATCTTTCTTGGAAAAGCTCTAACCAAGAAAGATTGTTTGTTTCAATACACACGTGAAGAGCTGAATCATCAGATATACAGGAAGAAATGATAGAATTCTACCTGTATCTGACTATTCACGATTCAGCACTTACAATGGGCGATGTTAAAGGCACCCTATCAAAATTTTCTGTCCAGCCTGATCAACCAGCCCACCAATATCCAAGTCTTCTGCCGATATTGGTCAGCTTGTTTCTCACCATACATGCACCGAATATCGTACGAAAATTCATTCCGTATTATATTATCTGTGCATCTAAGGCCACCTTTAGGGGCATTTGCCGGGGGTAGCAAGTAAGCTGGGGGGAGTGGTTTTTTAAAGTATGGGTTTAGTTCTCCTTTAAAGGGATACCGTCATGGGAAAAATGTTTTTTCAAAATGCATCATTTAATAGTGCTGCTACAGTAAAGAATTCTGCACTGAAATCCATTTCTCAAAAGAGCAAACTTTTTATTTATATTTCATTTTGAAAACCGACATGGGGCTAGACAGTCAATTTCCCAGCTGCCCCAAGTCATGTGACTTTTGCTTTGATAAACTTGTGCTCTTTACTGCTGTACTGAAAGTTAGAGTGATATCACCCCCTCCCTTTTCCCCTGAAGCCTAACAACAGAACAATGGGAAGGTAAACAGATAACAGCTCCCTAACACAAGATAACAGCTGCCTGGTAGATCTAAGAACAGCACTCAATAGTAAAAACCCATGTCCCACTGCGTTCCATTCAGTAACATTGAGAAGGAAAAAACAGCCTGCCAGAAAGTAGTTCCCTCCTAAAGTGCTGGCACAAGTCACATGACATGGGGCAGCTGGGAAATTGACAAAATGGCTAGCCCCATGTCAGATTTCAAAACTGAATATAACAAAAATCTGTTTGCTCTTTTGAGAAATGGATTTCAGTGCAGAAGTCTGCTGGAGAAACACTATTAACTGACGTGTTTTGAAAAAAACATGTTTTCCCATGACAGTATCCCTTTAAGTTAACTTTTAGGATGTTGAACAGAGTTATATTTTTAATGCATCACCAACAAGAGGATAAGGTCTAAACACAACAACAATGCAATGATTTGCCCTTCATTGTGAAATTACACATTCAGTTCCCCTCTACTGTCAGTGAACATAGGACAAGAACACTTATGTGACGGATTTTCACATTGTACACAACAGACTGTGTGCCACAGCTTGGCAGTAGTGATGGGCGAATTTATCCCGTTTTGTGAATTTCCAGCGGAATTTGTGAATTGGCAAAAAAATTTGAGAAACGACTAGCGTATCGGATTTTGACGTGTTGCGTCGTTTTCAGAGCGCGTCTCGTTTTTTTCATTCCAGCAAATTTTCGCTAGCGTTTCGCAAATTTATTCACCGGCGCCGAATCGCGGGAATTCACCGCAAATTTGTGCCTGGCGTATAAATTTGCCCATCACTACTTGGCAGCTAATAGAGATTTTGATCTCAGATGGCTTGCTTGGAACATAACATACCTAGGGAGAATCCATCTTTATGGACCAGCCACACTTTCTCAGTCTCATACCAGTGCTGCTCTGCGGAGATCTGCTCTTCCGTTTTTGCCTGTAATTAAGAACAGAAAGCCTATGAATAGCCCATCATTGCTGCTGCAAAAACATAAATTAGAATTGGGGGTCTTTATAAATATATGCACTTCATCCACAAGTCAGTGATTTAATGGTACCATTTCTCTTTCACTGCTCAAGGAGGTTGTGATGTTATTGGATCCAGTGAAGCCTTGGGAACAGGAGAGGAGTACAGGTTTCTAAAAGTACCTTGTGGATTTATGGACATAAAAAAAGGTTCCTGATATAGCAAGTACTGTCATTATCCAATATTCCCAACATTGTGAAGAGGTGGAAGGAAATTGTGGCTACATAATGATATCTGGATTACAATAGGATCTACTGAGCAGCTCTCCTTTAAAGGAACAGTAACATCAAAAAAACAAGTGTTTTAAAGGAATGACAATAGAATATGCTGCACTAGTAAAACCCATGTGTTTGCTTCAGAAACACAACTATAGTTTATTTAAACAAGCTGCTCTTTAGCCATGGGGCAGCCCTTCAAGCACAGGTTACATAGTAGATAGCAGATAAGTGCTGAAGAATCCTATTGTATATCTGTCATCTGCAGTGTATCCTGTGCCTTATTTTGTAGCTTTGAATGGCTGCCGCCATTGCTACACAGCAGCTTTTTCTAAACACTATAGTAGTTTTTCTGAAGCCAATTCACCAGTTGAACCAGTGCAGAAGTACATTACACGTTGATTATTTTAAAACACAAATTTTTTGGTGTTACTGTTCCTTTAAGTACCATTCTAGTCTGCCTCATAGGTACTCTTTCTTCAACTTCTCTTACGCCGATAGTCATCTTCTCTTGTTCCATTAAGAAGTGGTAAATTCTGGTATAGGTATGGAACCAGTTATCCAGAAACCCATTATCCAGAAAGAACGGAAAGGCCGTTTCTAAAAGACTCCATTATAATCAAATCCAAATTTTGAAAAATGATTTCCTTTTTCTCTGTAATAATAAACAGTAGCTTGTACTTGATCCCAAATAAGATATAATTAATCCTTATTGGATTGAAGCAAAACCAGCTTATTGGGCATAATTAATGCTTGAATTATTTTCAAGTACACATAGGGTATAAAGATACAAATTACGGAGATATCCCTTACCCGGAAAACCCCGGGTCCCGAGCATTCTAGATGAAAAGAGTCCTATACCCGTATTTGCAGGCCCTCTGCTTTTCAGGGAAACTGTGCACTGCCTACTATGAAATACTGAAGGACTCCAAGCCCCACAATCCATCACTGCATCATTAAAGTGATGCCGACACTAAAAAATTACTTTTTAAAATATGAATGTACATTAAGGGGCAGATTTACCAAGGGTCGAATTTCGAATACAAAAAAAAAAAAAAAAAA